>RJWT010021202.1:0-17673 GCA_004365215.1 Cuniculus paca | reverse complement strand
CCTTTATACAAAGACTTTACCCAATAGTCATGAGCCACGTATACACTTGTTATTGGCTAGCGGCGCTGTCAAGCAAATACATCATATGCGGAAGCAGGATGCGGTCGCCATCTTGGCTTACTCGATGGGAGGGGGGAAATCTGGCGCAGGCTTTGCTCGCCCTGCTAGGCCGAACCCGGAAGATGGCTCCTAACATCGGCTTTGAAGGTTTGGTTGCCATCAGATGAGATTCGAGGATTGGAATAGATCATAAGGAATATAACTTCATCTAGTGGGTTAATTCATTGAAGAGCATCACTAACAAGTTTATTGGGAAGCAGCACTTAATTAGATGAAGTAGGTCCCTGTGGCAAGCTTTTGAAGGGTATGTCTGGCCCTCTGGCCCTTCCTGTTAGGTTCTTTCCCTCTCTCTGCTTTCTGGCTACTGTAATTTGAGCAGTTTCCTCCACTATGCCCTAGGGGCAGGGATCTAGCTCCGTGGCCTAAGGGCCTGCCTGGCAATCGCGAGGTCATGAGTTGGATCCCTGGTACCAGAAAATAAAAAGAAAAGATGAGATCACCTCCACTATGCCCTTCTACCAGGCCATCTCTGCCTTGGGACTTAACCCACTGAAGCCATGCGCCAAAGTAAACTTCTCCTCCTTTAAACTATGAGCATCAGGTATTTTGTCCCAGTGACAAAAATGCTGATTCACCTTCAAAAAAAGATTCCTCTTCTTCTAGTTTTCTTTCAGGTAGGAGGAAGAGAAACAAATAAATAAATTTTAAATCGTGTTAGGTGGTAATAAATGCTATTAGAGAAAAATAAGTCAGTAAATAGAATGTCAAGGGAGATTAGGAGATTTACAATTTTAAGTGGGGCCATCAGAGAAGGCCTCTGGATGTACACGACTTTGAAATACAAACCTGAAGCAGGGAGAGAGGGAGCCATGCAGAATTCTGTGGAGGAAGTGTATTCTAGGTAGCAGGTGCAGAAGCCTTGAAGCAGGAACATGCCTGATGCATTCCAGAAACAGTGTTCCAGAAGGGAGCCAGATAGGGAGTCGTAATAATAATTAGAGCATCCAAAATGATAGCGTTCAAAATGATGACCAGTGTCTTAGCTGTTTCCTTCATCACTGAGGCAAAATACATGATACCCACAACTCTAAAGAGGAAAGGTTTATTTTGGCTCGCAGTGTGCAGAAGTTTCATTCCATAGTCAGCTGGCTCCAAGGAAGAGGGGCATGGCAGAGGGGTCTGACAGAGAAGGAATGGCTCATAGCATGACAGTGGAAAGCAGAGAGCTATCAAGGGAAGAGGGAAGGAGACAGACTCTTTCAAGCCACAGCCCCAGTGACCCACCTCCTCCAACCTGGTATCTCCTCGAAACTTCACATTTAGCTATGAACTCATCAGTGGACTAATCCATTGGTGTGGACTAATCTACCAATGAGCATCATGGCACCATGATCCAGTCATCCCCTTAAAGCCCTACCTATGAATGAATGAGGCTTTGGGGGGACATCTAGATATAAAGCCCAAGAACCAGGAAGGCGTGTCAGTGGATGTGGTAAGAAGTGGTAAGATCCTGGATAGATCTGGAAAAGCCGACAATGTAAATGTAGGAGATAGCATGAGAGAAAGGAGTCAAGAAGAATGGAAAGATTTTTGACCTAAACAACTAGCGAGATGCAGTTGCTAGGCACTGAGATGGGGACCACTTTGGAGGAGCAGTTTGAGTAGGACAATCAAAAGTATGATGTGGATCTAGGTCTGAGATGCTTAGCGGATATCCAAGGCAGAGATACACAGCTAGGGGTTCAGAGACTTCTGAGCTGGAAATGTGCATTGCAGAGTCATCAGGACACAGTGTCCTCTTCAAAGCAGATAAACAAGACCATGGAAATGGAGTAAATATAGAAAAAAGGAAGAATTCTGAGGACTGCATCTTACAACTCTCCAGTGTTTGGAGGTCAAGGCAATGAAGAAGAACCAGCAAATGAATGGCCTGCGAAGTGAAGCATATAAATCAGGACAAATGACTCATAGAGAACATGTAACAGCCTGAACTTAGGTAGTGCTCCCTTACCACACATTACTTTTATTCTACTGACATGTATTCAAAACACCTCCTTATCCATTTCCTATCTCTGATGCTGATCAAGAATGCACAGGAAAGGGTGTTGGCAGAATCTGTTACTTGCTTCCCAAACCTACATTTAAACCAAAAAATAAACAAACAAAAACTATAGATGTTGAATTTGATTATTTAGTTTCATTGTTTGTCAGGAAAAATAAGGCTCTTAGCTTGACTATGAAATTTGTGAAAGTAAAACATAATCAGTAATATTCAGGTTTGCTAGAATTATGTCCATCAGATGGGATTCATCTAATAATTATTTACAAGTTTCTTTTGAGAGTAGATAAAATAATGAACGCTCTTTGGGAGAAAATAAAGAGACAGGTGTGGGAACAAGCAAAGAATGAAAGCAGAATGGTGCTGAAAATATATTAGCTTAATTAAAGGGAAAGTTAGAGCAAATTCCTGAAACTGTAACAATCATTGTTCGGAAGTTACCCCTGAAATGTCAAACATAGGTGCCTGACTTGTCTTTTCTCCTTTTGGTCTTTTGGGGGAAAAATGTAAAAATTTCATAAACATTGCAAGAAGGAAATTGGTTAAATGTAGTGTAAAAGTGTTGAGTAATGTCCAGGTATGGCGGCACATGATGCCACACATCTATGATCCCTGCCCTTGGGAGACTGAGGCAGAAGGAAAGCCATGAGTTCGAGGCCAGCCTGGGCTACATAGTGAGTTCAAGGTCAACCTGAACTACATAGTAAGACCCTGTTTCAAAAGAAAAAAAAATAATTAAAAGAAGAACCAGAAGTTGATTATAGCATTATATGAAAACTAACCTTTTTGAGGGGAAGGAGTGTTAGGAAACAAACTCAGGAACTTCCCGCTGGGCTACATCCCTTTTGTCTTAAGACAGGGTTGTGCTAAATTGTTAAGTTGTTCAGGCTGGACTGGAATTTGCAATCCTCCTGCCTTAGAGTCCCAGAGTGCTGGGATTATAAGAATGTGCCACCATACATGGCTAAAATATCTTAATTTAAAAAAATCAAAATGCAAAAAGAAAAATAATTTCAATACATATATTTAAAAAGTTAATGGGATAACGATGGATGATTTTAATTTTCTTGATGCTTTCAAATGTTTTCACACCAAGCGTGGTCCTGCACACCCGTAATCCCAGCACTTGGGAGGCTGAGAAGGGAGGATCACTATGAGTTCAAGGCCAGCCTGGGCTACATAATGAGTTCAAGGCCAGCCTGAACTACATAATGAGATCTTGTCTCATAAAACAAACAAACAAAAAATCAAATGTTTCCATAGTTTCTATAAGTATTTTTGTAAGAAAACAAAATGAAAAATTAGAAGCTGCCAAAAGGCTGGTAGATGTCAAAGCTCAGTGAATGAAATCAAAGCAATTTCATCTAATAATCTGTTCAAAAGCCAAGTCCACAGGGTGTATCTCTATAAGGTACAAACGGGTTTTGGTTTGATTTGAATGTTGTAAAACCAGTAAGATGAAAATCAGTTTTAACAGATCTGGTTAGAAATCAACATAATATTAACAAAAAGTTAAACTGGTAAAAAAGGTTTAAATATAAGAACAAATGCTTAAAAGAATGTAGCTACTTATATATACATACATATTCTTATATACTAAATTCTTATTCATATTCATCTACCATAGTGATGCATTTTAGCACAACTTTGTGGCTTTTGAGACAGAATCTTGCTATGTAGTCCAGGTCAGCCTTGAATTCACTAGCTAGCCCCAGGCTGTCCTTGAACTTACAATTTTCTCGCCCCATCCTCCCAAGTGCTGGGATTACAGGTATGCACCACCATACCTGGCTGCACAACACCTTTTGAATGCAATTTAGCAACACATGAAGAATCGTAAAAAGTACGTATCCAAGATGGTATAGCCATTGTGGAAAATTTTGTCAGCTTCTTATAAAACTAAGCATGTGATGACCCTATGAATGTCAAGAATTGCACTCTAGGCAGTTATTCCTGAGAAATGAAAACTTACGTTTACACAAAAATCTGTATCTGTTTGTTCACAGCAAGTTTATACATAATAGCCCCATACTGGAGACAACCTAGATGGCCTTCAAAGGAAGAGTAGCTAAACCAATCATGGATATGCAGCAATAAAAAGGAACTACTGATACTTACAACTTGCGTAAGTTTCAAAAAATTATTCCTGAGATCCTAAGAAGTCATGTACTGTGATTCCATTGATGGAAACAGATTAGCAGTGGCAGGAGCAGGGCTAAAGGAGGTGTGTATCTAAAAGGGCAACTATAGGGATTCTCATGGTCATGAAAATGTCTTCTTGATTATAAAAATGTCAATATTCTGGTTGTGATGTAGTATATTTTGCATGATGATGTTACTTACCATTGGAGAAACGTGCAGAACTTGGAATCGCTCTGCATTATATCTTATAAGAATTGTAAGTACAATGATCTCGAAATAAAAATTTACTTTTTAAAAATGTACGTCTTTTTATGGTTAGCTATCCCAGGTCTGGAAATCTGTCCTAGGAATATAAATCAAAAGAAGGGGGAAAAAATGAATACATTAGATGTTCACCACAGTGTTATTTACAACAGGGAAAATAAATGGTCTAAGTGTCCTAACAGAGAAATAGGTTAAATCAAAACAGGTGAGAATTAGTTGATGCAGCAATAATGTTCTTTGAAAAAGGAGTATCCAAATTTGTGGAACAATGTGACAGCTCCCATAAGGGGACTAGGTATATCATGAAACTTGTAATAGCAGTTTCTATGAAATTCTAGCAGAAAAGGTTTCCTTCCCGCAAACTCTTACATGATGTTGTTACAATGATTTTTATGTGGCTTGGGGGTGGGAAGGAACAACATCAAAGGACAGTTGCAAACGTCAGCGTCCAGTAAAGTTCTTTCAATTTGTCCTAAAGCAGTAACGTAAATTTCCTTTTCAGATTTCCTTCCAGGTTTTGACCAAAGATGCACACGAAGGCCCCCAAAGAACCGAGCCCAGACTGGATGCGATTAGGCACTGGTCGCCCCTAGGGCCCCACCTCAAGATCCCATCAGAAACCCAGGGAAGTGGGGTGAGGGGGAGATTGCTGCCCAGAGGTAATGACCACTCCAAGGTCAGACGGAGAGCCTAGCGGGCTCGGGCTGGTCCTGGACTCTCCAACTCTGACTCCGGTTGTGTTCTCTGCCCCACGCCACTCGCCCCATCCAGATCCACGACCCCACTGCTCCCAGGGGCTCGGCGGCGGCGACCCCCACATTGCAGAGTGTCGACTGCCAAGGTCCCTGCTGCAAACTCAGTTTCATCACACTTCGTCCAGGGTCAAAGACCCTCAAACTCCGCCTCACCTTTTTTCGCCCTCTCAACCCAGCTTTTCCCGACTCCGGGAAGAACCGGGAAGAGAAGGCGGAGGGCAGCGAGGCGCCGCCTAATAAATACCGTGGCCCGGTCCCGCCCTAAAACGTCACTTCCGCCCGGCGGAAACATGGCGGCGCCCAAGCCCTGCCACGCAGACTTCCGCCTCGCGCCGAGACTGAGGGCTGGTGGAGGGTCGCGTCGGAGGTGAAGTCGTGACGCGCAGTGTGGAGCTGCAGCCCAGTGGCGCCCCAGCCTCGAGCCCTGCAGGGGGTGCTTGGACAGAGGGTGGGAGGCAAGCGAGAGGCTCCAGCCGGGGTGATCGGGGACTCTTGCCACGTGGGAGGGGAGGGGCCGAAGCGCGGCGGGAGCAAAGCACTGCCGGGGAGGGGGCGAGAGCCACGTGGGTGGGGTTCCGCCCAGAGCCCGCGCGTCGGTCCGGTGGAGTGACTTGGATGTCCGTTCTCTCCCAGGCGACATGTCGGAAGGAAACGCCGCTGGCGAGCCCAGCACTCCAGGAGGGACGCGACCCCTCCTGCCTGGGTCCCGGGGACTTATCGGGCGGCGACCCGCACCCCCACTCCCACCAGGCCGCCTTCCTTCCATGCGCTCCAGGGACCTCACCCTCGGGGGAGTCAAGAAGGTACCTGAGGGCGCGTTTCCAGACTCAACTCCCTGGAACTCCAGACCCCTCGGATTCAGCTCCTGTTCTTGCAGGGCCTACTGTGTGCCTCTTGAACTTTGTCCCCGGACTTACTCCTACCCCTCTTCAGATTACTGGGAACCTAGTGTAGTTTGAAGTCTAGATCCAGGCCACAAGGTGTTCAGATGGTTCTGAGAGGTAGTTGAAGGGCAGCGATCCTAATTAGCTCAAGACTTTCAAAAGAAACTCGAGCAGTGCTTATTTGCCTTTTTTTTTTTTTCGCGGTGGGGGGTAGGGTTTGAGACAACGTCTGGATTTGTAATCTAGGCTGCCCTCCAACATGCAGCAATACGTTAGACTCCCAAGTCTGGGGTCACAGGCGTAGGGCACCATACATGCCTTTTTCACTTTCATTGAATGTTTTGGATGTTTTAAAACCCAATGGAATCAGGCAGATTTAAACTTTACTTTTGATTTTGAGGGTTCAGAATTCACAGATAAGCGTTTACAGACCTCTAATATAGTGTATAATGAGGCCTAGGCATGGCATTAGAGGGTCTGTGGCCTCTCCCATAATGTACATGTAAAGGGGAAGGTAGAATTACACAAGTAAAGTAGCCAACTTTTAAAGACTTCACTTAACCTTGAAAAATTCTGGTGACAGTCTGTGCTGTCCATTAGTGAGTACTGCCTAATCTCATCTGTCTTCCCTGCTTACACCTTCCTGCTATAACTGGTTCCCTGAGATACTCACAGGCCAGTCTCCATAACCTTGTGAAGACAAGAGGTGAGATTAAATCAACTCCTTTGCTTTGGAATCTGGGCGTCTCTCCTGTCAAGGGACAGAGGCTAGGCTGCTAGTTAAAATGGTTTGGATTCCCCTTCTGTAACTCCACTGCCTCCGTAGCTTGATGGTCCTCAGCAACCTAACCTGTGTGTGTAAAAATCAACAGTGTGAAATGTACCTAAGCGAGCTGTGGAGATGTCCATTGGGAGTTTTAATTTTCCTGTGTACTTTGGGGTCAGGATTTAGCAAATCAGTGACTTCTGTATTTTACTTTCAGAAAACCTTCACCCCAAATATCATCAGTCGGAAGATCAAGGAAGAGTAAGTAACTCGGTCTGATGAATACTTATCCTTTATTTACTGAATTTGGGAGTTCAGGGAAATGGTTGTGTGGCTGAGAAATTCAAATTTGTGTGACTAGTTCTTTTCTCTGGTGGATTTCAGCCCTAACTCCCAGCTGATTGTAATGTGCAAGCTTTAAAAAAAACACTAGTGCTTGAGGATCCATGCATTAGTCAATATTTTGTTATTGTAACAAATACATGACTTACTAAAGAGAAAAGGTTTGGTTTAGGTCATAGTTTGAAACTTTTGGTCCATGATTGGTTGGCTTTGCTGCTTTTGAGATTGCAGCAAAGTAGCACATCATGGCATAGAGTATGTGGTAGAGTGAAGCCACTCCTCATGGACTAGATACAAAAGAAGAGGGCTCCACTCTCCCCTTCAAGGGCACAGACCATGACTGGAAGACCTCCAGGGTTCCACCTCAAAGTGTTTACTACCTCCCAACAGTGCCAAGCTCAAGACTTAAGGCTTTAACACATGGGCCTCTGGGAGATGTGTACGCTCCAAACTGCAGAAACCCATCTTTGGAAACTCATTTAACTATGATTTCACAGTGGAATGGGTCAACTCACAGAATTGAGAGCCACTAATTTAAATTAAGATAGATTTTGTTTTCCCTTGTATTCCGAATGTACATTCCAGTTTTTCTGCTTTGAGGCAATGGGGGAAAAAATCCAGTTTTGGAGAAAGTGGTAAAGTAAAGCAAACTAAAGGGCACCTGCCTGTCAAGGAAATGAGAACAGTGCCAGACCTAGGATTGACTTCGCTCTTCATGTTGTTCTTATTGGCTCATAAACTTCGCCTAGTGGGTTGAGACAGTAGGGCCAGTTTTCTGAGTCACGAGGAGTGAGTGGCTTGCTTTCATTCATGTTCTTTTCCAGGCCTAAGGAAGAAGTAACCGTGAAGAAGGAGAAGCGTGAGCGGGATAGAGACCGGCAGCGGGAGGCTCATGGACGAGGTCGGGGCCGCCCAGAAGTGATCCAGTCCCACTCAATTTTTGAGCAGGGCCCTGCGGAAATGATGAAGAAAAAAGGTAACAAGCAGAGGATCCCTAGTGGGTTTCCGTTCAGCCAGCCTGAGAGGATAGAAGCGATGGAATTGCCCTGCTCCCAGTTTAGTTGCCCTTGGCCGTTGCTGTCTCCCTTATTTATCCTTAGTAAACAGGGTGATTTCCCATAGGGTACTGGGATAAGACAGTGGATATGTCGGACATTGGACCCTCTCATATCATCAACATCAAAAAGGAGAAGAGGGAGACGGATGAAGAAACCAAGCAAATCCTGCGCATGCTGGAGAAGGATGACGTAGGTGCCGGGGGGTGGGGAGTTTTCTTGTGACTATAGAAGAGAGGGTCAGGGCGAGCCCCTGGGGTCCTGGAATCCTGGCAAGCAGTGGGACTCTTTGGCTAGAAGAGGACTGAGGTGGGCTGATCCAGGTGCTTGTGCTGGCAGGCTGTGTGACCACAACTGTTTTCTGGCAGTTCATCGATGACCCTGGACTGAGGAATGACACGAGAAACATGCCTGTACAGCTACCGCTAGCTCACTCGGGGTGGCTTTTTAAGGAAGAGAACGAAGAGCCCGATGTTAAGCCCTGGCTTGCTGGTCCCAAGGAGGAGGACATGGAGGTGGATGTACCTGCCGTGAAAGGTGTTTTGTGTTAGTTAACTTCTCTCCCTTTCCATGGTTGCCCCAGGGAACCCTCCACATGAGCCTCTGAGATGGCCACTCATGAGCAGATCCTCTTCCATTCCAGCTCTGAAATATTGAAGCTAAACAAAGACAGACACCCCACCACCCACATTCCCCAGAGCATTCATGTAGTAACATGATTTGTGGACCCAGCCTCAGATGTCCTTTTTTTTTTTAAACCCCAGTGGTACTGAGGATTGAACCCAAGGTTTTTGTGCTAAACTACATCCCCAGTCCTTTTTATTTTGAGACAGTCTTGCAGAGTTGCTCAGTTGCCCAAGCTGGGTTTGAGCGTGGGGTCCTCCTGCCTCAGCCTCCCAGGATGCTGGGATTACAGGCATGTGCCACCACATCCAGCTAGATACGTCATGTTAGAAGAGTCACGTGCCATTGGAATGTGCTGTCTCTTGTCTCTGACTTCCTGACTAAATAACAGGATTAAGTTGGGGTGAAGAGATAGCATAGAGGATGGCTACTTGATATCTCTTTTGTTTCACTGGAGCAGTGAAAGAGGAGCCACGAGATGAAGAGGAGGAGGCCAAGATGAAGGCTCCTCCCAGGGCAGCTAGGAAGACCCCAAGCCTTGCAAAGGATGTGTCGGTGGCAGAGCTGCTCCGAGAGCTGAGCCTCACCAAAGATGAGGAGCTGCTGTTCCTCCAGCTGCCAGACACCCTCCCCGGCCAGCCGCCCACTCAGGACATCAAGCCTGTCAAGACAGAGGTGCAGGGCGAGGATGGACAGATGGTGGTCATAAAGCAGGAAAAAGACTGGGTATGCCAGCACGAGTTCTAGGAAGACTTGGGGCAGGGCACCCAAACAGAAGCTGACCTGTAGGGAGCCGGGGGGAGAGCTGCCCAAGCTGAGGTGAGAATAACGGGCGCGTGTTCTTAGCGCTAGTGAGCGAGTCTTGGGCCTTGTGCTTCGTGAGGCTCAGGTGCTATCACTCAGCTTCAGCAGTTGCCTTCCTTTTGTCTCTTTGGGGAGCTCATTCTGCCCCCTGCGGCCCACGCCTCTCTGGGAGGTAGAATGGGCTTCCTTCATGAAAGATGGAAGAGTTAACTCCTCACACAGTTTCCGTTCCCTGCTTCTCCCCACAGGAAGCCAAGCTGGCAGAGAACTTGTGTACCTTGGCTGACCTGACGGAGGGCCAGGTTGGCAAGCTGCTCATCCGCAAGTCAGGGAAGGTACAGCTCCTCCTGGGCAAGGTGACTCTGGACGTGACCATGGGAACCACTTGCTCTTTCCTGCAGGTGCGAGCTGGGGGCCAGGGAGAGGCTGTGGGCAGGCTGGGAGGGGGCCACTGCTAAGGACGGTTGGGCACATCACATGAGTCACAGGACTAGGGCTGGACATGGTGGTGTGGCTGTCATTGCTGTCTCTTGTCTGTTGGCAGGAGCTGGTGTCTGTGAGCCTTGGAGACAGTAGGACAGGGGACATGACAGTCCTGGGACATGTGAAACACAAACTTGTCTGTTCCCCCGATTTTGAATCCCTCTTGGATCACAAACACCGGTAAAATGAGCAGATGGAGGAGGATGGTGACTGTGCCCACGGCTGCCTCCTGCTCCAGACGTTTTGTTCTCGAATCCATGTGACCCAGAAGGGGCCTGTGGAACCCACCCACTCCAGCCTTTGGCAGCCATCGGCTCAGTTTCCCCCACCAGGGCCCACGCAGCTCCCTCCGCTGGCAGCTGTGAACTGCACGGTGACCTTCCCGTGGACGGATACAGATGGCACATCCTTGCTCCTGGGGACCTGTCCCTGCTATTTATTTTTATATTTATGTCTTAATCTCCTCAGTTGACTGCATCCTCCCGAGGTACGTTTCACAAGTTCCTTGTCTTGAGGCGCTCAGGCCGCAGAGGTGGGAACGCCATGGCTTCTGCTCTCTTTCCTCCCCAGAGGCAGGCAGGGGAGAGAGCAGGATGGGGTCTGAGACCTAAGCATTCAGCGCATCTCATGGACAAACTACCTAACCTTTCTGAGCCTCATATTCCTCATCTGACAGAAATGGGGATAATACCTACCTCACAGAGTTGGTGTGAGGATCAAGTGGAATATTGTGGATGAAAACTCCTTGCACAGGCCAGACATTTACCTGTAGGCTCTCAATAAACAGTAGTTTTCTCTTTCCTCTGTCTGAGTCTGTTTTTGAACCAAGTGGACACTATGGAGTCTCAGAAGAAATGCCTAGAAGCCAGGCATGGTGGCACACTCCTATGATCTCAGCACTCGGGAGGCTGAGGCAGGTGGATCACTGCAAGTTCCAGACCAGCCTGGGCTACAAAGTGAGTCCATGGCCAGCTGGAACTGTATAATGAGACCCAGTCTCAGAAAGACCAAAAAAAAAAAAAAAGGCTGGAGATGTAGCTCAACGTGAAGGTCCCGAGTTTAATCCTCATTACTACCCACCAACAATGAAGAAATGACACCAACTGCTCACATTCCCACTTTGATCCTTTGTTCTTAGTGTATGTCCCGTCCCCACCCTGAGCCCAGCACTCCACACGGTCAGGCCCACTCTACTGTGCCTTTTATCTCCCTGTTACTCAGCCTGGTTCTTCCTGTGTGTGTTACTGGCCATAGATTCTGTTGGAAGAAATCAGAGACCCCGCCTATCACCTGCAAAAGTCTCTGGGTGGTGTGGCCAGGATTCATCTCCTGTATCTCCACCCGGCAGCAAGTAGCCAGTACTCTTCTGACTTCCATTAAAATACTTGATCTGGGCCTGGTGGGGCACGCCTGTAATCCCAGCACTCGGGAGGCTGAGGCAGGAGGATTGTTGCAAGTTTGAGACCAGCCTGGACTACAAAGTGAGCTTGAGGCCAGTCTGAATGGCATAGTGAGACCCTGTCTCAAAAAGAGAAGGGCTGGGGATTTAGCTCAGTGGCCTAAGCACCTGCCTGGCAAGCGCGAGGTCATGAGTTTGATCCCCGGTGCCGCAAAAAAAATCTTCGAAGGAAACCTGTGGGCACTCACAGGACAGTCACTACAGTCAGCACTAGAAAAAAAAAAAAAAACCTTTGGTAAAATAGACATTTTTGTTTGGGAGAGGATCGTTCATGTAGTTGAGGCTGGTCTTTAACTCACTAGGTAGCCCAGGCTGGCCTTGAACTCTGGTCCTCTTGTGTTCCTCTTGCCTCAACCTCCCAAGTGCTGGGATGGCAGTCAGGTATTCACCACGATGCCCAACTAAGGTAAGATAAGCTTTTAGAGATTGACACGACGTGACCTCTCACTTGGAAAATTGCCAGATGTGATAGTATGCACCTGTCATCCAAGCTACTCAGGAGGCTGAAGTGGAGGATTAGTAGTTTGAGCCCAGCCCAGGGAATTTAGTGAGATCTTGTCTCAATTTAAAAAGTGCTGAAGGTGTAGCTCACTTCTCCTGGGGTTCAATCCCTAGTACTGCATGCATAAATAAATAAATACTTGGTATTTGAGAAGCACCCTTTGTCCCCTATCCTACCATCACCAGGTCTGTCACTTAGCGTGGCCCCCAGCTACTGGTGCCAGGCTCGCCATGGAGCTCACAAGTCTGTAATCTCACTTCCTTGACCAGGTCACCACACTAGTCCTTGAAGGAGCAGCTTCTCGTCCCAGCCTCTTGTGGGTAGGGCTGAGACATTGGGGGTCAGAGCAAAGCCTTACTAGCAGTGTTGTCGGTGGGTGCCACACTGATGGTGTCACTCCCACTGCTTCTGCGACCAGTGAAGCCTAGGTCCGGTGATCAATGCCTCTGGCCACCAGGTGGCCCAGGGCTCCATGTACAGCTTTCTTTAGTCTTCACCTGTGTGCTGCAGCTGCTATCTGGGTTTTTCCTGCAGAGCCCCACTACATTGCCTTCTGTGTCAGCTGTATTGGGTGGTGTCCTGGTCTTTTCTGAGGACAGAGGACTCAGAAGTGTGTGCCACAGAAGTTCTTTTGGTCTGAGACAGCTCTGGGCTTCAGCTCTTTGTTCTGTCACACGGCTGATGCACTGCCCTTGGGTCTCCATTGTAATTCTTCTGTGGGTGTTTGATGATTTTTTTTCCAGTGGGGGGGTTGTTTGGTTTTTGGTTCAGAAATAACCCTTCTGCTTTTTTTTTTGGATTAAACAATGGCTGAGTCCTTCATACTCATTTCACCATCTCAGATGTCTTGAGCAAGCCTAGGACTCTTGGCAAATAAAGTCCTTGTTGCCCCTCTCCAGGTCCCTCATTTGCAAATTATATATCAATAAAAGTGTGGGGAAAATATGAGGCAAGTCTGCTTTTTTTTTTGGCTGAGTCACCGAAACATCATTTCTACCAACAAATATGTGCAAATTATGGGAGAAAAGCCCAAAGTCAAATTTGTATGTGGGTGCAAATGGATGCAAATGTATTACTACCTGCATCTGTGTGTATACATTTTGTTAGAAACAGAACATTAGATAGGCTTGTTCATTTCTTCACATGAGTAACTGGCCTTTAGAGTCAGACTTGAGTTTGGACCCAACTCTGTTGGTAACTGGGGAGGAGAAAATTTACCCTCCCTAAGCTCAATTTTATTTTCCATAAGAATAACAGTAGCTTTTAAGAAAATAGTGTTTCTTGTAGAGTGCACATGAAGTGTTCATTTGGTGCCAGATAAGTGCCTTTAACAGACTATGATTACAAATAACAAAGTAGGAAGACAGTCACTTCTGGCAAGTGTAAGGTCCTGAGTTTGATTCCTGGTACTGGAAAAAAAAAAAAAGCAATGGCAGTGACCTAACTAATAAGGATGTTTACCTTGTGTCAGTGTCTACAGAGAGGGTTCTATAACTGAGTGGCAGCTAAAATGATCAGGATTTTCTTGACTCTCTTTGCTTCTGTGTTACAAAATGGCTGCTGTAGCTCTCAGCAGCAGTTCTTCAAATGAGTGTGCAAAGCTGTACTAGTCCATTTTCTGTTGCTGTATCAAAATACTTGAGACTGGATACTTAAAAAACAGGTCTATTTAGCTTGCAGTTTGGAATGCCTGAAGGCATAGTGCCAGCATCTGTTAGATCTAGTAAAGGCCCTCGGGTTATATCACAACATGGCAGATGGCATAATGATGGTGGCACATGGGAGGAGGGGTCACATGGCAGATGAAAAGCCAGAAAAGGAGAGGGGCCAGGCTTGTCCTTTTATAACAGCCTGCTCTTAGAACTCCAGGAGACCAACATTAATCCCTTCTGAGGGTGATGACCCACTAGGAGCCAAGTCTCTGATAGATGAACCCTTGAGGGAGGTCATGGTTACTTTTCTCTCATTGCTGAGACAAAATACCTGACCCAAAATTAAGGAAAGAAAGGTTTGTTTAGCTCACAGTTGGTAGAGGCTTCAGTCCAGCACTGGCAGAGGGGCTCTCAGGCAGAGTGGCACATGGCAGAGGACAACAGTTCATGACTCTGGAAAACAGCAAAAGCCACAAAGGAGGAACAAGGCTCTCTCTTGTGCCTCATGTCGTATGCAGGCAGCCTGCCCTAGGGTGGGTGTAGCACTCACCCCAGTTCTAGCACTAGACAAAAAGCTCCATGATGTGAGGCTTTGGAGGGACATCCAGACACAAACTATAAGGGACAAACAGCCTTACACCGATGTAAAACCTGAAGTGTAAGGATGGGCAGCAGTAAGGGAGCTCTCTCCTCACTCTGCACTTACCAGGGAGAAGCAGTCTGGAGAGGCCCCAGCTGGCCCGCTCAATCTATAGAGCTGGGGGTACCGCAGCTGCAGGACCAGTACTGGCAGAGGGGAGACACTGACAGGAACCCCTATCCCTAGACACACTGTGGTCTGAGACCCAGTTTTGTTAGGAGGAAAACAAGTGGCATTTAGATGATCCATAAGAGCAGCTGACTTTGTTTTAAGAATATTGTAAAATCATATATCTGGAATTTTTTTTTTTTCTGCACCAGGGATCGGACTCATGACCTCGCACTTGCCAGGCAGGCGCTTAGGCTGCTGAGCTAAATCCCCAGCCCTTCTGGGTGGAATTTTTAAATGCTCAGTCACCATTTATAAATCAAGTAGTTTGGGGCCAGGGATATGGCTCTGTGGCACAGCACCTGCGTTGCAAGTGCGAGGTCCTGAGTTCAATTCCCAGTACCAAACAAAACAAAACAAAAAAAACAAGTGGTTTTACCATTTTAGTCTATATTCTTTCAGACACCAGAGTTCCGTATATTACATATAAATTGTATGCTGTTTTATCATGTGTTCCATCTCATTCAAAAATACATGGTAGCTGGGTGTGGCGGTGCACACCTGTAATCCTAGCACTTGGGAGGCTGAGGCAGGAGGATCACTGTGAGTTCAAGGCCAGCCTGGGCTCCATAGTGAGTTCAAGGCCAACCTGTACTACATATCAAGACCTTGTCTCAAAAAGACAAAAAGGCAAAAAACAGAAAAACATGGAATCAGGGGTGGTGGTGCACGCCTGAATTTCTAACACTCAGGAGATCATGGTGGGAGGACACACAGTTCTTTCATACTACTGAGCATCTTGTTCCAGATACTTGAGCGTTAGTTGAAAGATTACAGGGACCATCTTTTCATTCTTTCAGACCATATGATCTAAACAAATTGAGCCCTCAATGCTAGGCTCTTTAAAGGAAAAAGAGGCTTGTTTCTTGCGCGCGGTGCACAGGAGTTTGGAACCAAACAGGGCAACCTAGCAAGACCCTGATTCTTCAGAAAATAAAATTTTTAAAAAGGAGGCAGAAGGCAGCTGGGCAGTGGTGGGCGTGTGCAGTATGTAAGGCAGGTGCCTGCTGAGGAGGGAACCAGTGGGGCCAGCTGGAGTTGGGGAGTGTTCTGGGCTGGGAACCCAGAACTGCTTGTTGACAAAGGAGTGAGGAGGAGTAGCAGCGGACAGGGGCTTTTAGTTTCAGGCCACTGTAAGCACTTTGGCTTCATTCCTCTCGTGGTATGGGGATAGAAACCAAGGCCTTCACACTGAGCTACATCCCCAGTCCTTTGTTTTACTTTGTATTTTGAGACCAAGTTTCGCTAAGTTGCCCAGGCTGGCCTTGAATTTACATTTGCAATCCTTCTGCCTCAGCCTCCCAAAGTACGGGGATCATTCTTAAATGGGGAGCAAAAGCAAACCCTTGCTTGGGTTTCAGAACATTTATTTAGCTGCTGTGTTGAGGAAAGGGCAGAGCAAGTCTACCAATCCGGGGCCAGTACAGTCTGCCATGCGACAGATGGAGTGGCCACGATGAGGGTGGTGATGGAGGTGTGGGGAAGTAGTTAAATATTTATTTTATTTAAGATGCTTATTTTGAAAGTTGAGCCAGCATAAACTGCTAATGGATTACATGTAGGTGTGAGAGAAGAATCAAGCTCACTTCAGCCAGGCATGGTGGCACATGCCTGCAATCCTAGCACTTGGGAGGCTGAGGCAGGAGGACTGTTGCAAGTTCAAGGCCGGCCTGGGCTGTGTAGTGAGTTCAAGGCCAGCCTGAACTGCATAGTGAGACCCCGTCTCAGAAAAAAAAAAAAATCAAGCCCACTTCACAGCTCAAATCCTAGGCATCCCCAGCCACTCCTCCCCACCCCCAAAATTTTGTAAACTTGACATGTTGATGTGTACCTGTGATCCCAGCTACTCAAGAGGCCAAGGAAGGAGGATCTATTGAGCCCAAGAATCCAGACAAACCTGGGAAACATAGCAAGATTCTGTCTTGAGACAAACAAAACAAAACAAAACAAAACAAAACAAAACAACAACAAAAACACTTTGCAGAGTCTGTGACTGTTTGGAGGCTTTTGATAGAATTTGCCCTTGAAAATGTAACAGTTCACATACCCATCAACAGTACATTTGTAAAGTTAAATGTGTAATCAGGGTTTTTAAGCTATACAAACCAATAAGAAAATACTCAGTTAGAAAGACCTGTCCTGTGCTGACTTAGCCTCCGGATAGCTACCTAACGTCCCTTGTTCTCTCCCTTTGTCACAAGGTTAGATGGCTAAGGGCACCTAGCTCCCGTCAGTTGTGTTGTTCTCAAGCTTTTTTTGCCTTTTGTGTTCACTCCTGCAATTACATACTAAACAATTGTGTGAATGAACACAGTATCAGGAACGCTTAAAGAAAGTTATTTCTGTTGAAAATATAGTAAATACCTAATTTTAAGTAATTGTATAAAGTGATGAAATTTGAGTGCCAAAGAAAGAATCCTTATTTCTGTGGAAACTAAGGATATGCTTTGGAAAGAATCAACAAAGATAAGTTATTGAAAAATTTTGTTGAATCGAATTTACGCAAGATGAATATGTAAGGCCAGGAGGGACCTGGGCATCCAGGGTAAATTTGCCCGAGATTGCGTTATGAGATCTGGAACGCATTGGCTTCTCAGTCGGCTTTCAGAGAAACCAGCACTGGCGATCCTAGCATCTATTGTGGGTGTGTAGGTTCCATGGATGCCAATCAGCAGCCTGTTCTCAGAGAAAGGGACATGTCCCTGCACTGACAAATGTCCCTTTATGTGTGTAAAGTTGATTGCTCTCCCCCCTCCTCTCTAGGTCCCCAGAATTGCAGTCAGTTTCTAGCACATGCCAGATGTGTGCTTTATCTCCGAGCTACACCCTCTGTCCCATGGATACGTTTCTCAAAGGCTGTTTAATCTAGAAGACTGTGTGGGCCCCTCCTATGACCTCATGTCCCAGTCTCCAGTCTCCTCCTGGGTCCTCCCACTGAGCCACGCAGGCCTAGCTGCTTGTGTCACATAATAGGCAGGCTCCAGCTCTGGGGCTTTTGCATTCTTTTTCTCCTA
>RJWT010021201.1:0-17674 GCA_004365215.1 Cuniculus paca | reverse complement strand
CTCCTGCTCTCATAGATGACAGACAGAGAACAGGAGAACTGTGGCCAGGGTTTGTGAGTTGTGGCAGTGTGGCTCACCTTGACCTCTCTTCTCCTGCCCATGATCCCTGGAACAAGGGGACAGTGCAGTAAGGACAGTGGTGGCCTGTGCTGGCAGGGCTCAGTGGGCACAACCAGTGGCAGAAAGGCCAGGCCATGCTGCAGTGATCCCCTTCTCTAGTAAACAAACGTGTACATGCAGTGACCTCTGAGTCTGCTCCAACACACACTCCCAACCCCAGCAGGCTCCACTCCAGCCCCACACGTGCTCCCAGAGCCAGGAGTATTTTAGATGTTTCTTATAAACATTACATGTTTTCAAAAGAAAGAAAAAGAATGTAGAAGTAGGTAGAACAGTATCTGGCAAACAACTATGAGCTAAATTTATTTCCTTCTCGTTTCTGTTCACATTTGCTCTCTGCAGAAAACACTAAATTTAAAAATAATCGCTTAGGGTATTGTTTGAATGAGTTACCAAATATAATCTTCATAGCCAAACTCTAAGGCCTAGAGAATGATCACTGAGTAAATTTGGAATCTTGTCTAAGTAAGTCAGCTCTTGCATTATCATGAATAAAATTTTAGAATCTTAAGGGTATTCTAGAATGTATGCATATGTTTATTATTTCTTTTATTTTGCCACTACTTGCTTGTATTGATCTCAGAATGAAGAGTAAAATCATTTGTTGAAAGAATAGAAGAGCATTGTTGTAAAGAATAATCTGCAGGTACTGAAGTAAAAACAATCCATCCTTTTAAACATTAAGGGCCATATTTTACCTACAGAATATATGAACATACATTTTCAGTAATATATAATTAACACCCTCTTTTTTAAGAGCAAGATTAAAGTAATTGAAGATCAATGATAAATCAATTTTCATAACCTCCAAGATTTGTACTGAAAATAGTAGAAAACACATAGTTCAGATAACAGCACTATCAGTGTATTAGTCTATGCTGTACTGAGTCAGATTCTTGATGTACCAGAGCGATTGCCAGTTTGTTTACAAATGCCAGGGAGAGCTATTCCTCCCTTTTCACAATTTTAGAGTGGCTTCAAATCCTCATAGAATCCAGTGAACTTACTCAGACCCTCAAAACTTTCAAATGATTCAAATTACCCTCCAAATTACTTTGGAATTCTCTCTCAGTCAATAAATTGGAGTATGTAAAGTCACCACACTGCTTTCTTATTTCTGTTATTCTTTCCCTTTAGCTAGTCTATCTCCAATGAATCAGAAGAATTTCAATTTGAGATAGAATCCTAACTCTCTTAATTGGGTGTCCTGCTTTTATTCTAGTGCCAAATTCTCCTCAAATAACTTTCCTAAATTTCCTTCCATTCTTTTTTTTAACTTGAAACATAGAGTTGAACTTTCATTAGATTTCCAGACTATCATATCAATCAGTTATTTATTTTATTCAGCAAAAATTTAGTCTACTGTATACAGAGTACAATGTTAAGCTCTTTAGAGATCACCAAGAAATAAGACATCAAAATTATTGTTAAAGTCAAATATAAAAACACAAAATACTAAGTAATGCCTTCATTTTTTTCTATACATTTCACATATGTATACATGTATTCTTTTCATTACATAGTAATGGTCTATGATCAAATAAAGCTAACAACTTATCTTTTTTGCATTTGGCTGAATGTACAATATTCTTAACTGTGATGTATAATGGAACTACCCACTGTTTAGAGATCCCTACAAAATCTACATGCAGTGGAATTCATTTAAAATAGAACAATCACACAATTTGAACATAGTCTAAGCAATATAATAAGCAGAGAACAATCTTCTGGGTAATAAAAAGTTTCCTTAAACAGATTGATAATATCCTTACCACAAGGATGTTAGCAGGCATGAATTTCACAGTTTGTTCCTTTCTGTATGACTTACACACCAAGTGAGTTAGTACAATTACGAAACTTTGTTGTAAAGTCCCAGAATCCCTGTAGTGCTCTCATAGGAAATCCTCCAATAACACAATGACATTTCTCTCTACATCATAGTTTATGTGGTTGTCAGAAAATACATACAATATATTGAAATGAAGAAATAAGAGAGTTCATGTGTAGAAAACAAGACTTACAAAAAGAGAGAAAAGCATGTGATTAGTTTCTGTAGCTTTAATTTTTTCCCCTTCCCCATAGATACCATTACAAATCCTCTACTTTAGCTCATATGGAATGTCTCAATCAGAAGTAACTTATTCCTCCAAACCCAGTCTGATTCCTATAACTCTAGTCATGACCTTTCACATTTCATTTCTGATTCCAAAGCTGACTTAGTGGTCATTCAAATCATGAAAGTGTTAAGTGGGAGTATTCATAAATCAGCATTTTAAAAGTCTGCTGCCAGCATGAACTCTCTATTTGAAAGGGGAGGGGAAGATTTAAGGCCACACTCAACAGGGCTTCACAGTTGTTAAATTAAGCTTTCTAGTGATCTGATAATTGAAATATGACAGTCTTTTTTTTAAAATGAAGCCATCCAAATACAAAGCATATGCACTCTACATATACATCAATGAAAATTAAAAATAACAAACATAAAGTGAAGTACTTTTGGAGTGAGGTATCCTAAAATACAAAGTATTCAAATTTAGAGGACATTTAAGTACAGGATTTTATTCGAAAGCACTTGATCTTTTTTTCTATACACAAATTTATATAACAATGCCTTTGCTTCTCTATTTACTGAGGTAAGAAAAATAATCAAACTGGAGACATATATCAAATCCACATGGTTTTGCACCAAGGTGAAACTCATTGCATTTTTTGATAAATGCAAAATGTTTAAGAATATATATTGTGTGATGAGTCCAAACAAGTCAGTTTTAAGAGAAAATATGGTGGCATTACCATGCAAATAACTTTAAAAATAACTTCCAGAAGTAAATTTGGCAAAATGAGTAACTTACTAAGTGAGGTTTTTAATGAAGGCTACTTTTTTGGAGGGCACATTTAAATAGCATGCCTTACTAGAAATACAGAGCCAGATTATGGTGTCTGTCACATCTTCAGACACATGCAGTTGAATGTGGAAAAAACTTTCTAAAACAGCACTGGTCAGATATCTAACAGAAAAGACAGACATTAACATATCATAAATTGTAAGATACTAAAGATCATCACTGCCAAAAATATCTGTTCTATCCCCTATATTCTTATTGCCATGAATCCTGTAACACTTAGAATTCTAATCACAATTGTTATTTTTTGTGTCATTAAAATCTTTACCAGAAAGCAAACATATTACCTAAGAAGTCATTAATAAGTCAATAACACTTTAGTTTTAATTAACTCAGACAATACAAATTGTTCCCTTAAAGGTCTGAGAGAATATAATACTAAACAGGTGATTTTAAAGAAGGTGCAGATTTTTAAAATATGACTATTGAACCTTTTTTCAAGAAGGTTCTCTAAAATAGTGTTTTGTTTGAAAGAGAATTACAGTCATAAGTGCAAAAGTTGCACATAAAAATGGGAAAATCTATGGTATTATTTCCCATCAAAACAGTGACTAAAAATTCTGAGTATGACTGATAGCTTTCAAAAAGCAGTAACAGTCTGTGATTTGCATTGCTGGCCTAAAGAATACAGGCGCCAGTGACAGCTCTCAATTCTGTGTTGTTAATGAGAATCCTGCATTGTAGGATTCTCCACATTAGCAGATACCTGATCTTTGCCTGAACTTAAGAGTAGGACACAACACACCCCCAGAAATATTTTACAGTAAGACTCAGTTTAATTGCAAGACTTCCTAAAATGCTATTAGTCACATTACTCATAAACCTTTGAAGGTGAAGTATTGAATTATTAAAACTGCACCCAGCTAATGCTGAGCCAAGCGATTACCATCAGTTACCATGTGTGCGTTGGGAGAAGAAGTCTGCAGTGTACTTGATGGCTGGAGTGACCAGTGCAGGTAAGTGTTCTCACAGTTCTGCCAAGTAATCCACACGGCCTCGCCCTCACTCGCCCCTGAGTATTTGGAATCTCCAAGGCCTTTCGATTGCTGGCCTACAGTCAAATACATTGCTCTTCTATTCAACAAAGGAAACTTCAAAATAAGAATGTTTTATCGAAAATGACATGAGTGGAAATTCTCTGAAGTAAATTAAAAATAAAAGAATAAAGCCATTAAATGAATATATTTTTCATGCTTTGAGGCTATGTGTTTAACAGTTTTCTAACTGTTCATTCATTTATAAAATAACACTTCAGTTATTATCTCCTAGAATTGAAATTAGATATTTAATTGACTGGAGGGAATGAAAGTCACTCACTTTCAAGTGAAACAACTATTTTAAAATATTTCTATAAAATGCTTCATACAAACACCATCAGCCCAAATTCTTGGCAACCATCCCTCTGTGTATATATAGTTGTTTTTATAAATGTCATGCTGGAAGATCTAACTCCTTCAGAAACATGTTTATCTTAATTAGGAAAGTCAACAGACTTCTAATGGGAAGAAATAGGTATTTGTCTACTAGCATCGAAGGCATCAAAGGCCTACTTCTCCTGCCAGACCAGTCTTCTGGAATGGGGATGTTGCTTAGCAGCACAGCACCTGCCTGGCAAGTGTGAGGCCCTGGGTTCAATTCCTGCTAGCAAAAACAAAAAAAAAAGAAAAAAATTACAAATCAATCTTCCTTCCTTTCTTCCTGTCTTTTAAGCCCAGGTAACTGCACAAAGCTAAGCAGGCATTTTACCCACAGCCTCTGTCGCCCTGGCCCTCCAGTCTTCTCTCTCTTGCGATCGCTCACTTGCTCTCTCTCTATTTTTTCCTTGCCTTGGGAAACCAATTCATGGCACTGAGGCAAATAATGTGGAATTAAAAACTAAATTCTTGAGGCCTCATCCTAGCAACAAGATCATCACCATCTGTTCAGAGGACAAGACAGTCATTATCTACTTTATTCTTTATACAAACTTCATCACCTGTGAGGGGAAAACACTGCTCCTTTCCTGGGTTGTCTCTTTGGCATCAGAGAGGTCTGTTTTCTTTAAATCCTGTAAAATTAAAGAAAGCACATATGAACGGGACCACTTACAGCAACTTTAAAGAGCTATATCAGAAGGCCCTAAATGGCCATTCCAAAGTAATCTGATAATTGTCATCTGTGTATAATAAAACCTGACAAAAATATATTGTTGATGTCTCTCAATAGCTATTATATTATTTAAATTAGAGAAGAGCAAATGGAGTGTCTGTGTCTGTATGCAGTAGTAAAATGATTGCCCTAGTCTTTCATTCATTTTTAGCTTCAAAAATTTTATTCATTTCACCTTTCAAAACCACATCAAAATTTATAATTTGAAAATGGCATTAAAATGTTATTTCACTTACTTCAGGGTGAGAATCAACCATTTAGAGGTCATCTGATGTAATGCAGAGTGAACACTCTTCCCTGGGAGAATGTTTAAAACGGTAAATACAGCAACCTTCTATGCTGAAAAATTTATATTTTTAAGACTAAACAAGGTTTCCTTCCTCTCTTAAAATAAATCCCTAGGGAAGAAGCAAATATCTATGGAAAAAAAGCACTTGAAAACTCCAATCAGTCTAAAGGACAGATAAAGGAAAATATGTATGAGATAAATCTCCAACACTTTCTTCTTAGAAATGTAGATGGAGATGTCTGACCCAACAAATTAGAAAAGAATTTATCTGTGAATCCCTAATATGTGCCAGTAGTAGAAAAAAAGCTATTCTAACTGTTGTGGGTCTTCAAAAATTTGTTATATACTTTGCAAGAAGTACCTCAGCAAATTCAAAGTACCCCTTACATTCTAGGAAAATATTAGCTCTATAATTATAATTATAGTTATGTTTATCATTTTATCATTTGTGTTTATCTTTTAGTTATGTTTATCATTTTCAAATCATTTTTTCTAACATTATCCCATTTGAAAATCATAAAATACCTGCCATGTAGCCTGAGTGTCCATCACCATCACTCTTTTAATGATGAGGAAACCAAGTTCAGAGAGAGATGTTGATTATCCCATGGCTCTCCAAGAGAAGAACTTAAAATTTTCTTACAGTAGTCCAAATTTAGAAAAACTTCAGTATCTCAAAAAAAGGTATTATTTATGTTCATACAATCAAAAAAAAATACACATGAATTCAAAGATTTGAGCCAAGGCAGCAAGAGTGCTCTGTTCTCTGATATAGATAACAGGAATATTTGTTATCTGCATTTTTATGAGTCAATATTCCCAAGTGTCTTTGTAAAATATAATAATGTGACTATTTTGACCTTCCTGTTTAGATAATACTTTGCATTCCTAGCTACAGTGTATTGAGCAATGTTATGTGGCTTATATCTAGATATTTCCCCAGAGCCTCATGTGGTCATAGGTAGTGAGTTTCACACATTAGGCTGTGTACAGATGGGTTAAAGGTGTGATACTGGGATTAAGGATTTGGATAATGGAAGCCCCATCCTGAATATGGGTGGCACCAGTCAATACACTGGTATCCTGGATGGAATACAGTGGACCCTTGACTTAGGAGCTCAATTCATTTGCAAAGACTGGTTGCAACTCAAGTTGGTTGTAAGTCAAGACATTTTTCCCATAAGAAATATCCATAATGCATTCTGAACCTGCCAAAGTACCCTTTAACTTCGTCATAATAAAAAAGGGTTGCATAATATGCATAATTTACCAGAAACACCAATAATTTTCCTAGTGCATTCACCAAAAAGTTATAAAGTGTGCCTAGTTTACTAGAAACAATTTCATACTGTACTCACATTCATGCTGACATCTTTGGCTTGCAGGAAGGGAGGATGAAATGGAGGGAGAGGTCCATTCCATAAGAACATCAGGAATCTGGCTCTCTGGTGTCGTTTCTCTCATGAGGAGAATCTGTAACCCACTAGGACCTGCTTCTGGCTCACTAGGTCTCAACCTTTTCAGAACTAAAAACTGGTCTGAGGTTGTCTGTTTGTCTTTTCTTTAATAAAGTATCACATGACATTTTCATTAAGCAAGTGAATGCAACAATTGTTTTTTTCTCCATCTGAATGGGTCTTCTGTACAAATGTTTGTAGCTCTGTCCATTTATTGAGGATTTCGTTATTTCTGAAAAAGGACTTTGCTGCATTGATGATTGATAGTCTCCCTCCTCTTCAAAATGTTCTTCAGCTTCCTTTATCTACTGCTTAGCCAGAAGTTACTGCAGTTCCTCTGTAGACAATTCCTCTGAGTGTTCTTCCACCCGTTCTTCAACACCACTACTGTCTACCTGCAAGCCTATGGACTCTGCTATAGTGACAATGCCATCAACCACAAGGTCAATTAAAGGCTCAGTCTTCTCTACACAGCCTTCAAATTATCTCTTCTATATAATTTTAGGCCACACTTTCTTCCAGGCAGATCCCAGTGTCCTTAGAAAAACATTGCCCCAGGATTTCTCAATTAACCTCACACAGGAAAAGATGTTGTAATGTTCCTTCCAGAACTCTTTAAGGGTTAAATCTGCATCTGAGACCATCTGGAAGCTCTTCGGGTACAGTTCCTTGGTGCATAGCTTCTTGAAGTTAGTTATAAACTTCTGGAGAAACTCAATGGAGAGCTATAGGAATTCTTCAGCCAATTCTTACAAATCTTGTGAGTGAGCAGGTGCATTGTCATGATGAGGAGAGTCTTGAGTGGGAAATCTTTGTACTCTAGATATTTCTTAAAAGTAGGACAGAAAAACCTCCCTGATTCACTCAAGAAAAATTACTGTTATTACCCAGGCTTTCATGTTAGATCTTCACATGACCCTTAGCCTAGTCTTCATGACTTTATGTTTTCTGAACACTCCAGGGGTCTCAGAATGATAAACCAAGAGAAGTTTTATCTTGAGGTCACCACTCACATTGGCACATAGCTGTAAGTTTAGCGTATCCTTTATAGGCTTGTGGCTGGCATTTTCTTCTCTTCCTGGGTAATGTGTGTTCTGCTGGATATTTTCTTCCAGAAAAGACCAGTTTAATCACATTTGAAAATGATAAGAGCGAAACTCATTTCTCTATTTTATCATTTTGGAGTGGTGTATGTAATTTTCGGCACCTTTTTTTTTTTTATCAGCTTCACTATGCCTAGTTATACTATGAACCCAAGTTCTTGCTTTAAAATTGTGAAACCAACTCTTACTGGCAAGAAATGTTTCACTATTATTGCACATTGATAGATTATCCTTCACAAGACATGCATTTATAGTCCTAACTTTTTCACAAATTATAGATTCAGATAGGTTATTGCCTGCCATCTGCCTTTCGTTTATCCACACTAGTAATAGCCTGTCTACCTCATCTAACACTGTTGATCATGACTTACTAATTTGAGTAAAACTTTAGCAACACTAGCTTTCTTATACAAATATTTTCTCTGTAAAATTGTTGAGATGGTGGATTTCAACATGCTGTACTTATTAGTGAGATCAGTCACACAAATTCCACTGTCATATTTGTGCAAATCTCCTTCTTCTTTTTTATTGTGATTGTTTTCCTTACCTTTGCTTACTTCCTTAGCTCCTTTTCTTGTTTTTTTGGGGGGTCATTTTGATAGCAGTAACCATAGCACTTATATAATGTGCTGACCAAAATCATGTCCACAAATATGCACATCTGCACTCACACTGACATTTATATACACTTTTCTGGCATTGAAAGTCTTTGCTTACAACCTCACAAGCAGTCAGCATTTGGGTCATAAATTAAATGTAAAATTTTGACTGTAACCCAAGCTGTTCATATGTCAGACCAGTTTTAACTCAAGGGTCCACTGTATAATGGGGCAGAAAGAAGGCAAGGTGGCTGCTGCTGCTTGCTGCTTGAAGCTTGCTGCTTGCTACCTTACTGCCTTCTACCCGCCACACCATGAACTGTTTCTCCTCTGTGATGCCCCTCTGCTATGCCATCCTACCTTGGAACCAGGTGACTATGGATTGAAGCCTCTATAGATTGTGGACTGAAATAGACGTTTTCTGCTTTAACTTGTGGGTGTCAGCTATTTTGTCTCAGCAATAAGAAAACTAAGATAGATGGTGACAATATCCTACATGTTTTGCACATTACTTTTACTAAAATTGTCTTAGTCCCAACCATAGTTGAAAGTCTTTGCCAGTGAGGTAAGGATACTGAGAAGCAACTGCATCATTTTCTTCATTCTACTTGTGACTATGTTAGCTGTGAAGGGGAAGAAGTCTCATTGTTTTGCCAGTTTCAAGAGAGACAGAATACACCTACACTACTGTTTGAATATCAAATGTCCCCCAAGGGTTGATGTGTTGAAGGCCATGGCCATGTCCTCATAGGAGATTTTGGAACTCTTGGGAGGCGCAGTCTTCGGGAGGTCCATTAGTCATGAGGACCATTGCCTTGGAAGGTACACTAGGACCTCAGTCTTCCAATTTCTCTCTTCACTTACCTGCTGCTACACATGAGCAACTTCTTCTACTACATACCCCCACCATGTAAGTAACTAAGAATGTGAGAGAAAAGTATAAATAATGTATCATGTCTTTCCCATGTAAACTATATCCTAAGGTAATGAAACAGTTAAAAAAAACATATTTTATGAGAATTCCAGCCAGTAAATACAGAAGGAACGGTGAAATTAGAAAAAAAAAAAGTAACATTTTACAGCCTTGAATGAAAAGACAGATATATGCATGATTTTCAATGAATATAAAATCAGTACTGGAAAAGGAATTTTAAAAGTGTGATACTGTTGTTGAATCTTGGAATCACATAAAGTGGATCAATCAGTTATTGTGTGCCTCATATAAAAGACACACATGAAATCACCATTGAAATAGTCCAGTCTGAGAAAAACGAAACACAACCCTGAAAAGCCCTCAAATGTCATCCCCCTGCAAATCTCCGACCTCAGCTACAACTCTGGAGAATAGTTCTGAGTCGCTACAATCATCTAAAGGGAAATGAGAGGTAGTGGGAGAATTCTGGAAGCTTCTCAAAGGTCCCACAGGGCCACAATATGTAAAACAGGCAAGTGGGTAACCAAGCTTGATGAGACTTCCTCTTTTATTTCTCTCCCTACTCCATCATGGGGAGTCACCTCCCAAATAAACTGTTAGCAACCCACCCTAAAGATTTTGTCACAACAACTTTCAAAGAAGCTTGGGCTAAGTCAGTGATGAAACTTAGATCTAATGATTCATTGCAAGGAAACACAGCCAACAGATGAACTCAACAACCATTAGCTTAAAGAATGGGCATCCTTTTCAGGACAAGTGACTGATATTTCCAACAAATTATTGCATGAAAATAAATGGAGGAAGGGAAGTAAGAAAGAGAATAGGAAGAAAATGAGAGAAAGAGGGAAGAAGTTTTGCAGAATAAGGAAGACTTGAAGGAGAAAAACTAAGGTACTATGTGGACCACTGAATCCTGATTTAAGTAAACCAATAATTAAAGACATCTTGAACATAAGTAGAGAGTTTTTGCTATAAAACTGAATATTAGATAACATTAAGAACATCTTGTCAAGTTTGTTAGATGTGATCATAGTAGAGAGGATCTGATTGTTATTCAAAAAAAGTTTTATCAGATAAGATATATGGTAAAGCATAAAAGATATACTGAAGTATAAAAGTGAAATTATATTTTTTCTGTATTATTTTAAAATAGTCTAGCAAAGTGAAAACTAAAAAGGTAAAGAATGAATGAAATAAGACTGCTAAAATTTTGAAGCTGGTGATAGGAAAAGGTAAATAATTATCATTATTGTTCTCTATTTTAATGTGTGGAAATTTCTCTATATAAAAAGTTTTTTTTTAATGTGATGATTTCAAAAGGTCACAATTTAGATACATATTATAGCAAGAACTATAATTTATTCCTAATGTGGTTAACTTGGTCAATTAATGTTATCTACCAACTGTAGTTTGATTCTTCCAATGTGAGGGGTAGGAACGGAGGCAATGAAGTCTTCATGGTGGTGAAACTGCAACAAGTTATTCAGTAACCACCATATTTGTTACCTTCTCATTGTCAGAAGTAAATTTCAATGGACATCATTTTGTCACTAGTTAGTACACACTGAAAATCTTCCAGTTTTTGTGTACTCAAGAAACAAAAATATATTTAAATATTAACCTATAAGAGATATACTTGTAATTGGAACTTATAAAAAGGAAAATCAGCATCACCACCTATTTATAAACATATTTTGAAAAGTGTTTTCAAATGCATTGTTTTCACTGATTGTTAATGAATCTCTAAGTATAAAAAGTCAAGTACTATAAAGTCACAGACAAAAGTCATATGATTAAGGGGCTATGAGTCACCTGACATTAATGTTTTGCATTACTCTCTTCTTATGTGAAAGTTTAGTTTGCAATACTTGAACATATTATGGTAGAGAGGGAACTTCTTGAGAAAAAGACTTCTTAACATATTCATTTTTTGGGTCTATAGCAAATAAAAAACTGTGTGACATATTACAGGAACTTGATGAATAGTAAAGCTTAAATTCCACTAAGTCCTTCATTGAAGTGGTAAACACAGTATATGTCCCCTCTCACCATCACTGTCATTACCTAGGTCTAAATGAGCACTTTGGTTTTTTCACATCCACTATGGGCAAGTCCAACTACACTGCAGATGAAGTTCACAAACATAAATAGGATCATACAATGATACACACACACCCAATATCACTCAACTGCATTCAAGGCTTTTTTTATCATCTAAATATGTCATAAATTTATTAATTGTGTAATTATTTGAACAATCTATTCTTTCCTTCTCTAATCTTAAACCCCCATTCCTAGAATAGGAACTCTGTTTTCATCCACACCTATATTTCCAGGACTCTACATAGTCCCTAAAATATGTGCTCAGCAAATTTACCAAATTTCATCTAATAGCAGAATTTAATTTACTTGGAGCTATTATGGCATTCTATCTTCCTTACCCAACAGAGCAGGTAAAACAGCACAGTGGAAGAGATTAGATCAAATGGCATTAGTCTCTCCTTTATTCACAGAGCATTTGTTCCAAGTCTTTTCTCTGTGAATCCCTGAAACTGAGGACACAACCTAATTTTGTATGCACTAGTTCTTCCAATAATACATACCTACAATAAAGTTTAATTCCTAAATTAGGCACAGTAAGAAGATAAAAATAGGAAATAAAAACTGAGCAACTATAAAAAAAGATAAGTTATATGAGATCTATACATTGTTTATTTCTAGTTACTTTTCATACTTCTTCCTTTTTTTTTGGTACTGGGATGGAACTCAGGACTTCACACTTGTCATGCAGGAGCTGTACCACTGAACTAAATCTTCAACTTCTTGTTGCTTTTTATTTCATATTTTGAAACCATAGTTGACTCTGGGTAATTGAAGCCATGGAAGGTGAAACAGTGAATAACAAGGGTAATTATTGTATTAAAATGGCTTTATTTACTAACTAATCAATATAACACATATAAGTTTGTAATTCATTACCAATAAAAATGCAACAACTCTAACTCCTTGCTATGCAATCCCTCTGATTGCTATTTCAAGAGAAATACTAAAAAAAAAATTCATAATCATGACTTTTCCTCCAATGGTTATTGAACAATTGAAAAGATATTAAGCAGCTTTCAGGAACATAATTTTATTTTTTGGTTGGTTTTCTGTTGTTGTTTTTGTTGCTGTTTGTACCAGGAATCAAACTCATGACCATGACCAGGCAGGCACTGTGATGCTGAGCTATATCCCTGGCCCCAGGAACACAACCCTATATGCTCAGTAGTCAGTAAGTAGAAGCAGTAAAAGAACCCATTTTGGGCTGGTCCCCGTCATGGGAAGGAGCTCCTTGTGGACAGGCAGTGCGTGGAGAGAGCCAGAAGGTCCACCGCTGCCCACTGGCCACAGACAGTAGAAGGCTTGCTTCCTGGCAGCCAGCGGGAGCAGGGACACACAGCCAGGTAAGCCCTGTGCACCCACAACCAGCACCCACTGGGAGAATCAGACAAACACACCCCTGTGTGCCTGCTGCCATCTCAGGAGTCCCAGGGTAGACACACAGGCTGAAAGAAGCAGCCCCTCCACCATGCACCCCTGGCCATTAGGAAAGCCCCAGTGTAGCTGCACAGGTCTGGAGAAGCCCACCTCACACCCTGCTACCTCACTGTAAATCTGGGGTCAGAGGAACCCAGGTGCCTGTCCCATTCCCCTACACCATTGTGAAGCAGCCATTCTGGGAAGTGCGTGGGACCCTACAACAAGCTTGCTGTGAGAAACCCAGGAGAATGACGGAAGGAGCAAAAGGCAACCTCAGACCTCCAGCCCACATAGAACAAATCTGGGAGATACAGTCATGAAAGAAAACGGAAGTCATACACCTGAAATCTCTGAGAGGATAACAACAGAAATAAGGAAACAACTTCATGAGACTGCAAAAGTAATCAGATCAGAAATAATATCTCAGGTGATAGAACAAATGAAAAACATAATGAAAGAATTCTTAAGCATATCTAAAGAAGACTTAGATAAAAAAGAAGAGCATAATAAAATGTTGGAAACCTTGAATGAACAATATAGAAAGGAATTACAATGCATGAAACAGATTCAAAAAGAAAACCAGGAAATTAAAATGTGTATCAAAAGCTGGCAAAACTGCTTGAAAGAGACTGAAGATAGACTTTCAGACCTTGAAGACAGGATTGCAGCTAGTGATTGCAAAAGGAAAGATCTCTTAAAAATAACAAGGTATCAGGAAATAACAATTCAATGGCTGCAGCACAATGTGAAGAGAAATAATTTAAGAGTGACAGGCATTAATGAAGAAGCAGGGGTCAACACAAATGAAATAAAAAGGCTATTTATAGAAATAATAGCAGAAAACTTCCCAAACATGGGAAAAGGCTCTGATATACAGATAAGCGAGGCATATAGAACCCCAACTAGCCATAACCAAAGTAAATCTACATTCAGAAATATAATAAACAATATCCCAGAAATTCAGCACAAGAACAGAATATTAAAAGCTGTTAGAAGCCAGACGTGGTGGCTCATGCCTGTAATCCCAGCACTTGGGAGGCTGAGACAGGAGGATCATTGTGAGTTCGAGACAAGCCTGGGCTACAAAGTGAGCTCAAGGCCAGCCTGAATGATATAGGAGACCCTGTCTCAAAAAGACAAGGGCCAGAGATCTAGCTCAGTGGCCTAAGTGCCTGCCTGGCAAGTGTGAGGTCATGAGTTCAATTCCCAGGTACTGCAAAATAAATAAATAAATAAATAAATAAATAAATAAATAAATAAAAGTTGTTAAGGAAAAGAAATAGATCACCTATAAAGGAAAACCCAACAGAATCACAGCAGACTTTTCAACACAAACCATCAAGTCAAGAAGAGTTTGGAGCGAAGGTTTCAAATCCTGAAATAGAACAACTTCCAACCCAAATTGATGTATCCTGCAAAACTATCTTTCAGAGTTGATGGAGATATAAGAGACTTCTATGACAAAGAACAACTGAAGGAATTCATGACCACCAAACAAACTCTACAAAGAATGCTGAAGGATACTCGAGAGAGGGATAAAGATGACCATGGTTCCAGGAACAGCAGCAGAGGAGGATCGCCAAACAAGGCGGGCAACTGAATGAAGAGGAAAAGCAGAAGGCCAACAACAGGAGGATAGCATAGCAGAGACAAACCAATGTTTTCTGGTTGTAACCAGTCATGTAAATGGCCTCAATTCAGCAATAAAAAGAAACACAGGGAGAGTGGATCAAGAAACAAGATTCATTAATATGCTGTATATAAGAAACACATTTAACTCAAAAGGAAATTCATAGACTGAAAATCAAAAGGGAGAAAACAATTGTTCCATGCGACAGAAGACCAGAAAAAAGCAAGGATAGCTAGCCCAGCAACTGCAGAATGGATAAGATATGGCATTTTCATACAATGGGAAGCTACCCAGCTACAAAGTAAGATAATCTTGAGGTTCTTTGGTGGCAACTGGAGATCATGTTCATGGGTGAAATGGTTTGAACTCATACAGGTGAACACTAGTATAAAAAACAGGAGTTAGTGGGATCCAAAAACACAATAGATATTATAAAAGTGATAGGGGAGGAAACACTTAGGAGGAGAAGATGGTAACCAATGTTAATTTCTTACTGTCTTCTCTTGAACTCTTGTAATGTTTTCACAATTTTGGTAGGTTTGGTTCTGTTCTTGTTTTGTTAGATTTTACTGTGTCAGATGGTATGGGCAGCTAGTTTGAACACAATGGGATGTATTATGGTAATCATGGCTGGTTTCTTATTACCTCATTTTGTAGTCCTGTAATGCTTTCACTCTTCTATTTAACTGGTTTTACACTGTTTTGTTTTGTTTGATTTTATTATATGTGATGGTATGAACAGCTATTTTGGAAAAAAAAAAGAGACATTACAGTAACCATTGTTCATTTCCTGTTATCTGGTTTTGAAGTCCTGTAATACTTTCATTCTTTTGTTTTGATTGGTTTTAGTCCATTTTCTTATTATTTGATTTTGCTGTGTATGAGGGTATGAACAGCTGTTTCGAAGAGAACAAGAGACACTAAGGAGGCCACTGTTGATTTCCTATTGTCTTGTTTTGAAGTCCTATAATGTGCTCATTCTATTGCTTTGATTGGTTTTATACTACTTTGTTTTGTTGGATTGTATTGTCTGTGAAGGTATGGACAGCTGTTATGAAGAAAACAAAAGACCTTATGGTAGCCACTGTTGATTTCCTGTTGTCTTGTTGTGAGGTCATGTGTTACTTGCATTGTTCTGTTCTGATTTGCTTTGTTCTGTTTTGTATTGTTTTATTCTCCTTAAAATAAAATTTAAAAAAAGAACCCAGTTTGTTATAAACTTTTCGAGTCACTTGATTTTTAGCATTTTTGCAAAAGCCAATATACAGTGGGGGAAAAAGCATATGAAAAACTCAAAGTTATTATAGATAAATTTCAGGGGCCATTACTTGAAAACAATGAACTTTGAAGAGCATCCATTATTTGCTTCCTCCTGAGTTTGAGCCCTAGGGCATTCCACAGAGCATTTGCCTACATCACTTTGTGCTAGTCTCTGGAGGAATGCTTCTTTTCTTCCTTTCTGTGGTTCTGTCTCATGTTATGATTCATATTCTTGTGTGTTTCTTAATGGTCTACAAATCTCTGAAGGTAAGATCTGGCTCAAGTCAAATGACCTTGAACACTACATATGCTACAGTCCAATAACTTTATTGAGTACTATAATCTAATCTATAAGAATTCATCTTGCACTGAAGATTGTGTAATAATATCCATTGTATCAAGTAGAAGACAGCACCAAAGAATATGGGAAGAAAAAAGGTGATATAAGGACTGTCTCACCCAAGCTAAGATGAACACTGTTTATCTTTGGAGTATTTTCCCAGGTTGTCAGTTCTGAAATCCATAGTGGTACCTCTTCAGATCATCAATTGCATTCTAGTTCCCTATATTAAGATGCGATAAGTTGTCCTCACAGGTATTGATATAATCAAGAATATAATGTGCCTGATTAATTTTTAATAGTTTTGAAGCAAAATTTTGCTCATAAGAAATGTCATCAAATTATAGCAATTTGAGATGTTAAAATGAAAAAACCTTTTTAACAAACAGTTTCACTATTTACAACAAGATGCCTACTTAAAGAATGCCTTATTTCATAGAATGTTACAACAGGAAAAGCCTTCAGATAATTTCTGGTTTAGCATCCTTCAATTCACAGAGGTTAAATGATTTTATTAATTAGCTAATAGCCATAATTAATTGAGTGCCTCCTATAATCGGTGATGGATAAGGCACTCAGAACACAGGGATAAGTCACAGTAAAAACCTGCTTGCAATGAACACTCCGTACAATATGGCACATAACCTCTGAGCTGCAGAAAATTATGGCCATGTCTTCTACACACAGAGGAAATATTTGTAGAATTCCAGCATTTAGAGAGATTGTGATTTCTCAACAATCATCCTGATGAGTTTATTAGTATTCATGGGGTCCTCCTCTCTCTCCATAGGTATCATTGTTGTGGAACATATTTCATAGGAAAAGAAATAAACCCCTGAAGGGCACATATTTTAAATCTAAATAGTATCCTCTCTTTTTGAAATTTTAGTTTTTGAACCTTAATAGACAGTCTACTGTTACCAGAACAACCACATCCACCAAAAATCATCTTAAAATCACTATAGCATTCCAAAAAGCTAATGAGTTTTTACAGAGTTTCCCTAGTTATGGAGAGGAAATCATTAGTAACTTAAGACAGAAATAAAGAAATCATCTAATTAATGTATTCACAGATGAATCTTAATGTCCAATTATTCTCTTGATTTGACACAATGTAGTAACAACATAATGTAGTCAGCAACATTGTATTAACGTTGGAAGAATTAGAAGGAAGTTAGTCAAGTGGGAGTAGGGAGAGATGTTTTTAACCCTTTTTTAATATATAGGAAGAAAAGAAAATCTGCTTAAGTTTCTCATATTTTTTCAAAAAAGAGTAAACCAACATAATTAACCCAAAAACTATATTATTCTGGACTATCAGAATTTTCCTACAATGAAAACTTATAAATATCATTTAAACAAAATTGTA
>RJWT010021200.1:0-17673 GCA_004365215.1 Cuniculus paca | reverse complement strand
TTATTTCACTTCTGAGTATGGTCCAAAGTTGGATCCATTTACCTATAAAAGTTTCAAGTTTATCCTTGTGTATGGCTGAGTAGTGCTCCATTGTATAAAAAGACCACATCTTGGAACTTCTGGGAAGATGGCAGAACAGTAAGCAGCATAGTAAACAGTCTCTCTGAGAGACATAATACAAATGCTGGAATATAGTATCATGGGGAAGACGAGAAGGAAGGAAGTGGGTCCCCTGGACCCAGGAAGAAACTAAAGTGTGAATTGAAACCCACAGAGAGAGTAAAAAGAAAAACTTCAACAAAAAAGAAGGAAGTAGCTGGAGGTGCCTTAGTCTGGAGCTGGACTCCCTGTGCAAGAGGAGCAGTTGGAACCTGGGGATGCATGGTCACGGCTGCTGGCGACCCCAGAGGCCTCTGCAAAGAGAAACGGTGGAAGGGAGTGGCGGACATTGAGGACTGCACTGGCTGGTGGTGAGTGCTGAGGACTCAGTCCTCTCGTGGTAGAGAATGATTGGGCAGGAACCATTTTGGAGTCAGGTAGGAACTGCTCTAGGCTTTCTCCAGCAGATCCTAACTGGGTGCAAAACCCCAGAAATTGCTTGGACTGAGTCCCACCCCCATGTGCATTCTGCAGGCCATCACATAGGTTCTCTGCCAGTAGCCAGCTTAGGCCTGCAGGTTGTGGTCAGCCCCACCCCCAGGAACACTCCACCAGCCATAGGGGAGCCAGCGCAGGCTGGGGAAGACAGACGGGCACCAACGCACCCAAGGACCACCATCATACCCATAGCCAGCACTGGCTAGAAAAACCAAACAGTCTCACTTCAGAGAAATTGTAGCCAACATGGGAAGTGCTTGGGACCCCACTACCCACTTGTCCAGACGAACCCAGTAATATGTAGAGATGAAGAAGCAAAAGGCAGTCTCTGGCCTCCAACCCAAGCAGCACAAGTCCAGGAGATATAAACACAAAAGAGATCAGGAGTCGCACACCTGCAGTCTGAGGTGATGTCAACTGAAGTAAAGAAACAACTTCATGAGGCTATAAAAGAAATTAGAACAGAAATACTATCTCAAGTAAAAGAAGAAATAAAAAACATAATAAAAGAATTGCTAAGCACCTCTAAAGAAGGCATAGATTAAAAAAAAGCAAAGGAGCATAGGAAAATGAGGGAAACCTTGAATAAACAATATAAAAATGATTTAGAATACATGAAACAGATTCAAAGAGATATCCAAGAAATGAAAACTCCATTGAAAGCTGGCAAAACCTTTTGAAAGAAACTGAAGATAGACTTTCAAACCTTGAAGACAGGTTTGTAGCTTGCAATTGTGAAAGGAAAGATCTCTTAAAAATAACAAGGAACCAGGAAGTAACAATTCAATGACTACAAGACAATGAAAAGAAACATAACTTAAAAATAAAAGGTGTGAGTGAAAAAGCAGTGGTCAACACAGATGACATAAAAAGTCTATTTACAGAAATAATTTTGGAGAACTTCTCAAGCATGGGAAAAGGAAGTGACATTCAAATAAGTGAGGTATATAGAACTCCAGCTAGCCATAACCAAAACAAATCTACACCCAGACATATAATAATCAAGATCTCAGAAATTCAACACAAGAACAGAATATTAAAAGCTGTTAGAGAAAAGAAACATATCTCCATAAAGGAAAACCCATCAGAATTGCGGCAGACTTCTCAACACAAACCATCAAGTCAAGAAAAGGCTGGAGTGAAGTATTGCAAGTCCTTCCAACCCAGACTGATGTACAGGATGCAGATTCTGTGGTACTGGCTTTATACAGGGAATCTCCATTAACGGGGATGGTTTTGCCATCTAGAAAGGGCCACTGAGGTGACATAAGCCCATGCACACACTAGGACCTGGCCCATTACTGAGTTCTGACAAATGCTCCTTCCGTTATGAGACAGTGCTCAGTCTCTGAAGCAGCACTTTGCTATCTAATTCTCCTATCATAGCCTCTGGAATGAGACTTTTCTCTAGTTATTAGAGTACAGAAAATTAAAAAACAAAAATAAACAGAAAAAGGGACAAGAGGAAAAGGATTTTATGCCTCATTAGTATAACTGAAAATCAAACAACACATGTGTTTACCTTTCCTGCCGAGCAGCCTGGGGGAAGAGCCTCAGGATCTCTTCATGGAGGGGCTCCACCTGTGCGAGGATCCTCACCTTCATCTCCAGCAGGTAGTCTTTGCCAAATTTGCTCTTTAAGTGTTGGATTGAACCAATACACCTGGAAGCCAGAAGTGGAAGTTAAGCCAGATAAGGGAAGATGCCTTGGCCAGTGCTGTCCAGGTCAAGGCTGCAGTCCCCCAAAGCCTGAAATAGCCTCTCTAGTTTCTCACAGAGGAGATATCCTGTGACCTGTGAGTCCAGTGTCAGTCTAAAGAGTACTCACCTCAGCCTTCCAGACACCATGATGGCTATACGATCACACACAGCCTCAGCCTCTGCCATGTAATGGGTTGTCAGGAGGGCGCCCCTGTCCATGTGTTTAAAGGTGGCCCTGATCGCCTGCCTAGAATCAGGTTGAAGGAAAATAAATACAAGTACTGTCCAAGGCAGTGTGAAAACTTTAAAAATGAAATTTCCCTTGTCCTACATATGGAGCAATTAGTGAATTCAGACTAGAACCCAATCAGAATTATGGTAGGGACATTAGGCAGGGAAATAAGCAAAGTACTGGTTATAATTTGACCACATGTTTGGGTTGAACATACAATATGGTATTGCATAAAAAGTTATTTAGCAATTGTAGGAGTTTGAAGAGTGTTTATCTGAAGGCAGAGAGAAGACAGAAATTGGAACTCACTAAAATGTATGATAATCACAGCCTGTACTGTGAAGGTACAAAATGGCAGGAATTTCTTAAAATAATTAAAGAATATATTGAGAATTTGGAATGTTTCTTTTATTCTCCATAAGAATTGTACATGAGGTAATGTTGCAGAAAGAGTTAACATTTAGTAATTGATTGATTTTGCTGTACCTCGTTCATACCCAGAAGACTTGTGAAGAAAATAAAATTCTTAGAATGGATATATAGTTGAAGGATTATATCTTTTTTTCCTCAATAAAAACTGGTGGTAGGGTTATTTTTCCCTTAATGTTACTTTTCCTCATAGTGGATGAGTGACTTATCCTTTCTCAGGAAGGCATTGATTATAGGAGCCATTAATTCACATGTGGCCACACATGTATCTCCTCACCAAATCTGCTGCTGGCCCTCAGGGTCCAACCCGGTGGATGGCTCATCCAGAAGCACCACTGATGGGTTTCCCAGGATGCTTAGCGCAAAGCACAGCTAGTAGAAAAGAGACAGGCTGTCAGCACCAGGCTGTGGGTGCACAGAGTTACACAAAGCCTTTATATACCTTTCTCTTTATTCCCTCTGACAGCGTTTTCACAGGGGTCTTCAGATGGTCCTGTAGCTTGAGAGTTTCTACCAACCTAAAGGAGGCAGAGTGAGTCAAATTTTGTTATGGTTGATACATTGTGTCAACTTAAAAAGTTTAGAAGTTCAACTAAGAGACTCAGCAAGGAGTTAGCATCTTTACTTTGTAAATATCCTCATCCTGTGCAAGAGGAGGGCACAGAGATATTGTGAGTGCTACACCCACCCGGGGGTGGGGAGCCTGCATACTCTGTAAGGGAGGGAAAGAAGCTTGCTCTTCCTCCCTTTTTACTCTGGCTGCTGCATTGAAGTGTTGCCCCAGTGCCATGCCAAGCCAGTTGATTATGGAATGAAACCTCCAAAAGCTGTAAGCTAAATAAACCCTTCCTTCCTTCATTTTGGATGTTGGGTATTTTGTGGCAGCAACGAGAAAAAAGTAACCAAGACAAACTTCATTATCCAGGAACAATGGGGATTGGATGTAGGAGAACAAGCAAATCAAGACAGGACAGTGGAGAAAATAAGTTACTAGGGGAGTCATAACTAAAACCATTGAGAATATGCTATGATTTAGCTGTAGTTTGCCTCGTAAAGGGTCATGCATTGGGAGATTGGTAATGTGATGACCTTAGGAGATGGTGTGAACCTATAAAAGCCTAGTTGGAGGTCCTGAGGTTGTCTAGATCATTGGGGCATGCCTTTAGAAGGGATAATGGGATTTGTATCTGATTTCCTGTCTGATCATGTGATCTTTTCCACTACCACGAACTCCCACTATGATGTCATTAGGGCTCTGTCCTCATCAGAGGCTGAAACAAGGCCACCCAATCTTGGACTTTCACCTTCCAGACCATGGGGAAAATTTCTTTTCTTCATTATTAATTAGTTTTGGGTATTTCATTATAGTAATACAGCATCAAATAATATAGATACTTTATGAATCTTTCTTGGATGTCATGCTTGTATTTTCAATATCTTCCCTCCACATTAAGAATAATCTATAAACTTTTTTCCCTGCAGGTTTACAGTTAGAGAAAATAATATTGAACTGGGTACTAGGTGGCCACAAAACCTTTCCCACAAGCAAGTGTTCATTTATTAGAAAGTCATTTCTTTAATTTTGTGCTCTTGAATTTTGTTTGAAATACCATTAACATCATATCTCCCCAAGATAGAATGCCCGTAGGTCACTCACGTACTGTGCAATGGTGACCACGGAGTCCCTTTTCTTCAGCCCCTTCACAGCAGCATACACTTCCAGGTGTTGCTTCATGGTCAGATTGGGCCACAGCACATTCTCCTGAGGACAGTACCCCAGGAACCCTGGGCCATCCCCTTTACTGCTCCTTTTCAAAATCACCTAGACAAAGGAAGTTAATTTTCCAGTTCTGTCCAGAATTGTGTGGTTATGTGCACGTGAGTATACACTTCAGGAAGTTCCCTTTAGGTACATACGTGGGTGCTGAGGATTTAAAACTACATAAGCACAAAGGTTAAAAAGTTACTGACTATAGCACTGGAAAAATGGCAAAACACTCAGCAGTTTAAAAGCCAGTATTTCATATTATTATATTCTTCCATTAGCGTTTAGACTAAACTACAAGTTCCATTACTAAAGTTGAATTCAAGGTGGTTTATTTGATTGTTCATCACTTGAATTTATTCACTGGTCCCAAAATTCAAAAGAATAGAAGAAAGATTCTGGTTCCCCAGTCATAAATAGTTATAATTATAGGATGTGACTCACAATGAGGCAGTGGTTCTCAGCCAGGGGCAATCCTTCTCCCAGATTACATTTAGCAGTGTCTGTAGATGTATTTGGTTGTCACAATTTGTGTGCGTATCTGTGGTAGGATGGGTACTATGTGCATCTAGTGGGTCGAGGCCAGGAATACTGCTAAGCATCCTACTACATGCAAAAATTATCCAGCCCAAAGGTCATTAATTTCGAGGTTAAAAAATTCTGAGCTAAATAACATACGAAAAGCCTTTAGTAAAAGAGGAACTCAGTTAATTCCCTCCAGCATTTGTCATTTTTATGAGCTAGTCTCTGTGCTATCCAATAACTTGAATAGCCAATGTGTCCTCAGTGCTTGCCATATACCAGAATCTGGGCAATTTATACATTTATATATTTTGAATTATGTTGTCTTTACAGAAACCCTGTATGTGTGCTGTGTTAACTTTATTATTTCTGTTTTACAGATGAGAAAACTCACACACACGCAGATTAAGAAATTTTAAGATAATATGGTAACTGAAACTGTTACCAACCTTCAGGACCCACACCTTAACCTTCCATACTACATTGTCTCCTCCAAGTACAAAGCAGGAGAAAACAAGCTAAGTTTGCCTCATAGAACTTTCATGCTAGAAAAAGAACCAGGAAATTAACAAGTAAATACATTGGTGGACTAATTAAGTCTTCTTAATTCTTTCAAGGAAGGAAAGGTGCCTAACAATAATATGGAGGATTTCATGTAGCAAATAATGAAGGCAGGAAAAGATCGTTTGTGGGAGTAGATGTTCAAGAGATAAACAAGCACGTCAAGAGCTGAGGACAGGGCCCATGAGTAGATCAAACCCAAAGATACTGCAGTCAGAAGGTGACTGAAGGCCAATCTGGCAAGATGTAGATGATGCGAAAGACTATCAGCAGAGTCCACATCATCCCAAGCTTTTTGCAGCCGTGGTAAAAATTTTGGATCAATTTTAAATCAGAGGTTGTAATCTGGAGAGTGGTGGGACATCATTTTTTAAGGACTGCTCTAACTGCTGTGTGAGGCAAAAATGGAAACGGAAAGACAATTTAGAAACTGCTTGTAACAATCAGCACCACCTTGCAACTTCCTTCTAAACACCCCCTCTGACTTTAACCTCGTGTCAAATGTCAGTAGCATTTTCTCTCTAAAACTGTACTTCTTGGTTTTCCAACCCTTGTTTTACCCAAATTTGTTTAAACAAGTGAAATTCACATATTATTCTATATTTGTTTTTAATTTTGATAATTATTAATGTTTTTCTTACTTTTGTCTATGATCTTAATAGATGCTGGGACTTTTAACACCAGTCCAGCATAATTATTGTGCTTCAAGAACTTCAGTGGACTTACAGTAATATCTTCTGCTACCATCTTCTCTCCTTTTACTGGCCACATCCTTATATCCACTGGGCCAGGATATGCCCCAACAATTATAAGAAAGTTTCTGTTGCATCTGTACTTTGTAAAGACTTACTCAGTTCTACTTACTAATGAACTCATTATTACAAAATGTCTCACAGAATCCATAATTATAGCATATAAACAGAAAGGTTAATAAATATGAAGATTTCTTACTACAACCACATGGACAGGCCTTATTCTTGCAGTGGTCTCTGATATGATGCTGTATTAGATAATACAATTTAACGAGTTCTTGGAATAGATAATTCAACAAAACAAAGACTTCTGATCTCAATGATACATATTTCCCTTTAATATCGCTATCTTTTTTCACCCAGTATAAAAAACAATAGCCTTTCTCATCAGTCAACTATTTTTGGAATTAAGGTGAAAAAATTTTTATCAACTCTCTTCATTCAATGCATATGTCACACAGATGGCTTACAGAGTATTCGGATGGTTTTATATTGCCATCAATATTTATTGTTCGTTCAAGGAAGCATTAATGACCATATTTTTTGGGTGTTTTACTGACCTGTCCTGCATTTGGTTTTATGTCTCCAGTTATCATTTTAATCATTGTACTTTTACCAGCTCCATTGTGTCCCAACAGCCCTACAACTTCACCTGAAAGAAATAGAAATGCTCAGAAATACTCAGATAATTATATCAAAAATAAAAGCAAGTCGAGCATAATGCCACATGTCTGTAACACCAGCACTTGAGGAGTTGAGGCAGAAGAAGTGAAAATTTGGGCCCGTCCTAGGCAGCTTAGTGACTTTGTCTCAAAATAAAAAATTTAAAAATGACTGGGGATGTAGCATATTTTGAAGGCCCTGAGTTCAATCTCTAGCAACACAATCAATCAGTCAATCAGTAGCAAATACAATTTGTGGCCTCTCTAACTGTTGAGCACTATGTGAAATGTGCTATCTACATTACTTCACTTATTCTCCCCCTCCATACACACACACCTACTATTTATTACGTGGTTCATATTTTCTTTTTCAGATGAGGAAGCTGAGACTTAAAGAGCATGAATAACTTCCCTAAGGTCATACAGCCTATAAGAGACTAAGCTAGAATTTGAAACAAAATTTGATTCCAAAGCTTATTGTACTTAACCAGAACAGTAACATGGTATTTTTAGAAATGATGAATGTGTTACTCTGCCTAGATCAGTGACCCTTAGGTCACGAAATTACATCACTTTAAAATCTATACAGTGTGGCTCACTGGTAGAGCACTTACCTAACATGTGTGAGGTTCTGAGTTCAATGCCCAGCACCATAAAAATGTCAAGATTAATGTAGATTCTTTAGAAACACATAAAATTTATATCATCTTTTTTGACAGAAAAAGTGTCTTTTTGTTGTTACTGTTCTGCTTGTTTGTTTTAACAGAAAAGACATAGTATCTTCTTGTGCAAAGAAGATCTGTAAGTGTAACTGTAGTTGTAAGCAGAAAGAAGCAGCCTTAGCATGATGGAGAGTTGGCTTCCTTTCCTGTCATCATTAGATACCTCCAGATGTGGATACTGTTCTTGCCTTAGAAAGAGCCAATCTTTAGAGATCAAAATCTGTCTAATAGCAGAACTGTTGTTTCCAACCTTTTTTAACACAGAAAGAGACGTTTCTTGTGGCAATTTTTTTCTTTCTTCGGGAAAAGCAACTTTTCTTTTTGCCTGCATATTCCTTCCGGAGACAGCTGGCAGTGATAACTGGTTTCTGCGAAGATGAGCCAACAGCAATGGGGCATTATTCTCTCTTTGCATTAAGAATACTCCATACTCCTTTCCAGAAAATGTGTCCTTATACAAGATCAGGCAGCTAACCAATCCTTCCCCTAGAAATTGCCATTGTCAAGTGAATTCTCTCAAGTTTATATTCCTGCAGGAAAAGGACATTTGCACCATATCATGTGACTTGTGCTTGCTCCTCTTCTTCAGAGAGAAGGAATAAGAGCATTCACTAAATCAAGAGATTTAAGATACCTACGCTCATACACACATATGCATATAAACACATGTACAACTCACATGAGCTGTCCTTTCTTAATTTCTTGTAGTGAGCTTCTTTGCATTATAAAACTCACAAAATCTGACTTAAGTTTTATACCATTTAGCTGTATTTCTCAAAACTATGACTTTGAAAAATAAATTAACAAATTAATCTCAGTGTGTGTTTATGTTTCTCTTGCTCTCTTAGCTCTGTGGGTATTGCATACCTACTGGAGTCAAATAATAAATTACATGAATAAGGATAAAAGAACCTCAAGTACTTTTTAAAAATTAGAATTAGAAATTTGCTCACTTTATCCAACAGGCAAAATGGTTTGATGAAGAATATTTTTGCAGTTTTTACCTCTTCCTCATCTAAGGCAGTCACAGCATTTGTTGTTCTTATTCTTTCCATGTGAACATCTTCATCTTCTCCATCAGGTTCTTCTGGGTTTGGAAAAACAGTGCTGCATCTTGGAGAAATTCTAAAAGCAAAATGACATGATAGTGACAGATTTCTGGTTGATAAGCTTGGCAAAAGTAATGAATTCTCAGTGTACTACAATCAATTATTTGGCTAGATTAACAAGGAGCACAACAGAATTTTCATTCTTAAACTCTCTGTTATTTGCCTAATTACTATCAAAGAATCAAGTGTTGTTACTCATATCATCTTTGATTTTTACCTGAGTTTAATTGTCCTTAATGGTTATGACTGCTCTTTTTCCAAATAATAAATTAGCACACCCTCTCTGACAAAAGAATTTTGAGGCAGTTTCATGAGGATAGTGGATCAAAACACTTAGAGTCAGGAATGGTCCCAGAAAAACTTAGGACATCTAATCATTTCAATGTCTACTCAGTTATGAACAGGATCATTTCTTAGGAATTTATGTCAGAGTCACATTTCTCTCACTAATTATTTTTTTCTCACCCCTCCCATTGAGTTCTGCTAGTTCCTACCTCTCTCCATTTAGCCACCACAAATCAACGTAGTGATTTGGTTTTCTAAAACATGGCCTCACATTTTACTTTACCATAAACATTAGATTTGAGCCCGATATTCATTTTGGGTAGTGGACTGAGTATTCAAGACATACTTGGTCTTGATTTTGTATTGTGTAACTTGTAAAACCTTCCTATTCTGCCCTGTTTCAAGACTCTATTATTTAGCTTCAGTTTCATTTTTATTATCCCACAACTCACCCCTTTAAGTTCATTTCAGCTGCCTTCTCTCACTGACAGGAAGAAGACACCTATTACAACGTTCGTCTTATTTCTTTTCTGGATTGGCTACACTTGTATAATTGCTTGTTTGCTCATTATTTTACTTGCTCATTATTTTAAAGATTTTACCCCTTACATATAATTTTCCTCACCATAAGATCGCAATCTGCTTTAATTTTTCAGTCTTTTATGTGTGCTAATATGATCTCTCACTAGATTGGTATATACACAATTATTATAATTCATGTTACTTTACTGAGCTTACAAAGTCTCTTAAAATAATCTTGAGCAGGCAATGATTTTAAAAATTAACTTAGAGATATTAAAATATCTTTAAAGAATGAATATTAAGATAAAACATGAAATTCTACTGATTTTTATCAACCTGAATACAGGGTCCTTTTGCAACGATTTCTTCCTAACGTGTCCTTCCAGACATCGCAGAATAAAAAGGAAAACGAAAAACTGGAAGTAAGGCTAGAGGAAAAGAACGTCAATTAAAATTAACAACATTATAAAAACAATTATTTCAATACTGGAACTGGTATAGAAGCTGGATGATTTAAATGTTGCAACTGTGACCATATATAAAATTGTAACAGAAAATGCCCCCCTTGCTCCCGCCCCAGCCAGTACACTTCAGTTTCTTTTTCAGTTTCTTTCTATTATTAGTGCTCAGATAATAGTTCCCGTTGCAGCTCCAGTTGCTTGTGTCTCCTAGAAATGCCTGGTCACTATGTTGCACAGTGTAAAAACCAATCAAAGACAGCCAAGTACTCTGCCTTTGCACTTCCTCTTGCAGACCCCATAAAAACCTCCCTCCATGAGCCTTTAGGGCCTGATATTTTGGGAATGATCCAGATCAGTGCCCGTAGACATAAAATAAATCTGCCTCCAAATCCTGGGTGTTGATTCAATATTTCTGCTTGCCATTGCAAAATTACACTTCATAACATCTCTCAAGGCAGAAAGCAATCTGTTTAATATTCTATGAAACTTTCAAAGTTACTCTCTCTGCTATTTAGAGGAAACATAAAGCACTATTGAGTTATACCACTACCACTCATGCTATTTCGACCAGGTCCTTCACACTTGGCATTTCACAACTATTATAATGGTTGGTAATAGTTTAGATTTTGATATTTTCCCAAAAGAATTGAAAGCATCATACCACAGTGATATACATGCACCTATGTTTATAGCAGCACAGTTTATAATAGTTAAATCATGGAAACAATCCAAATGCCCATCAACTGATGAATGAATAAAAAAGACGTGGGGTTTTTTGTATGATGGAGTATTACTTTGCCATAAAGAAGGATAAATTTGAGCCATTTACTGCTAAGTGGATGGACCTTGAGACCAAGTCCTTAAGTGAAATAAATTGAACACATGTATAAATATTGCATTGTCTCACTGGTATGAGAAACTGAAAGCGTAAATAATTGTACAAGAGATACAGTAACATGGGAAGAACTGAAGAAAATGGGAATTAAGGAGGGAGGAGGAGGAAAAAAAGGAAGGGAAAAGAAAAAATGAGAAAAGGATAAAATGGAAGCAAAGCATTGTAAATAAGGAGGACAAGAGGAGTTAAAGGGAGAAGAGGGGAATGGGAGGGGGAAAAAAGGCAAATCAAGGTATATCACATACAAGTACAAATTCCCTATCATGAATGTGATCATTGTATATACCTAAATTGTACCAATAAACAATTAAATTTTTAAAAAGTCATTTCATATGAGTGTTTTTCTTTGTATGCCAGAAATGTAATTTTTAATTTGATTCAACTCAAGGAAACTCAAACCATACAAAGGCTGTGTCCCCTCATGAATAATGTTGAAAAGAAGATGCCTTCTTACTATTAGCAGTGCCAGAAATACTATTTGAGATTCAGAAGCTCCTAAGTAATCCACAGAGTCATAAGAAATCTGTAAAACAAAAAGAAAGCTATTTATATAAACCTTCCCTTGAAATGGCCTTGTCACCATTTTACCATTTATCAGGTAAAGTCAATTTCTGACTTAGCAGTGTGTCTTTTTTTCTTCCAAGGTGTCTCAGTCAACTTGTCTAACCACAGAAGTGCTATTATGTGTAATATCTTAAGTTGGCAGGATTCTGGGCAATGTTGCCAAGACCCTCTCCTTCAACTTAAAACAAACCCTCTCCTTTAACTTCTGCCTTTTTCTTCCTGTTTGTGTTCCTCTTCTGTATTCTTCCCTCAAAAACCCTGGAATCTTTATTTTTTGTTGTTCTCCTATGTTTGCTTTTGAGATTATCATGACAATCCTTCGAGCCAAATCCATCACCAACAGTTTTATACACATACACAAATGTATCTTTCCAACAGCCCCCATGAAAGGGTATTTTATTTCATTATGAATAAAGGGTAAAGAAGTCAATTTTATTTATTTAGCTCTATTTACAAATACTTTTACTCTGAGAAAATTTAGATCTCTTGCAATAAATTTCTAAGTATTACAGCCATACCCCATCTAGAAAAGATTGTGTTTTTCACATTGGTTGTGACTCTGACATCATTTCAATTGATCTTGTTCTCCTGTCTCAGATGACCACTTCTGATAAAGGTATCCCACTCTAAAATGAGCTTAGCGCTCCCTGATTCCTGCCCTTTCTGCCATCAAATTTTATTTTTCCAGCATTTTGAGATTCTAGTCTCCTTACTCCAAAATTTAAAGTTGGTGAACCTCCAATCCACCGAACTTTTGCCCCTGTCCATCACTTCCTTCATGTTCTTAACTTGTATCTTTCCTAGTTCAGAATCCTTGGTCCACTGTTCAAGCCCTCCTTATATAGAGGTACACCTTTCTCTCCTTTTCTTTGTCAGACTCACCTGGCAACTTTTCATCCCAGATTGAACTCAATTCTCTACTTACCATAAACTGTCTGAGAAGCAGACTGTAAGATAAACTCTCCACCTTGCTGACCTTTCTTGAAAAGTAGAGCAGACTGTCTTTCAGTAGGTCAATCCTACTGACCCCGATCCCTGAAATATTTTTTCATATCTTTTCTTCTATGATCAAAGTTCCAAACCATTTGCGACTGCCTCACTCTCAGCTGATGACTTCATTTCCCCGATAAAGGCAAATAAATCTCATCTCTCTACCAGCCAAGCCACTAAGCAACTTACCTCTATATGTATATATTCTAACAATGATCTTGTTAAAGAGATGGAGCATTTCTGGTGTTTAGGAGAGCAACCCCTTTACTCATATACTTCATTGTATGTCCAACTGTCTCCTTGACATTTTTCTTCAAGTGTTTGTGAGGAACCATAAAACTAACATATCCAAAACTTAGCAGAAAAGGCACCTCTCACTAGAGTTCCCAGAGTGAGAGTTATCATGAGATCTATAAATTGCCCCTTTCCTGGAATTGCCTTTGATCTTGATAAAACAAAGCCTGGCTCCCTACTGAACAATAACATGTGCCTTGCATATGGTAAGACAATTGACTTTTTGAAGACAAAGACTTCAAATTTTGTAAGGCTAAGGATACTGCTGAAATTTTTGCAATAATGAAGGCTTTCTCTTTTGGTCATATATTTTATGATGTGAGGACAGGGCTGGAATTACTTACCTCAGAAAAAATGGATAGAGAACCAATCAGTGTGAAGGGTGGTATTAATATGGTGCAGAGTAATAGCCCCAGAAATGTGTATTCGCTTATGTCGGTAGCAACTATTGTGAAGATAGTGACCTAAAACAAAAGCACAGGATAGTGTCACTAAAGTTTAATAAGACCATAATCTTAAGTGAAGTGAATCAGATACACAAGTTTAATTATTGGATTATTTCTCCTGTGAGAGAAATCCAAAGTGTAAATAAGGAGCAAAATGGCTTTCATTGTTTGTTTTGATTGATTTTACTCTATTCTGTGTGGTTTGATTGTAATATGTCTGAAGGTGTAGGCAACTATTCTGAAGATAACAAATATTATGGTAGCCAATGCTGTTTTGCTAATATCTTGAAATTCTGTATTGCTTACATTGTTTTGCTTTGTTTGTTTTCTTTTGTTATGTTTTGTTTCTACTGTTTTAGTTTGTTGTATTTTGTTTGATTTTACTTATCCCTGATGGTATGGGCAGGTATACTGCAGATAACAAGAGGCATTATGGTAGCCTTACTGATTGCGTTTTACCCTGTTTAAAAGTCATGTACCACATTCATTGCCTTGTTTTGATTGACATTACTCTGTTTTGTTTTGTTTGGTTGTATTCTTTTCAAAATAAAAAAAAATGAGCAAAATGGAGAATAGCTATTAGGAAGTAGAAACAATTTGTTCAAATGGGAAGGAGAACAGAGAATGAAGAAGGGAAGGAGGGAAAATGTACTTTAAAAAGAGAGTAGAGGGGAAACATGGAAACAGACCTTTGTAAATGGGAAAGGGAAGAAGGGTTGAAGGGAGGGAAGGGGAATGGGAAAAAAGAATTAAGATACATTATGTATAAGTACAAATTCCACATGATAGATGTGATCATTATGAATGACAAATATGTCCTAATAAAAATGTTAATTAAAAAATCAATCTGAATTATAGCCTCTTTTCAAAGAGGGTAATAATTCATCTCACTAATGTTCTTATTTTCAATTATTATGTTTTTCTTCTTTGTGATATAGGAACAGGTTACTATTCTATTAGACTATTAATTTTTAATAGAAATAACACTATGTTTCAAACTTTATGTATATACAAGTCAACTGAAGTTTTTCTTAAAATTCAGATTTTGATGAAAGAGCATACTATTTGTGAATTTTTTCATCTCAAAATATATCACAGGTATCCTTTTGTATTAAGCACATTAGCTATTCATTTTCATAGGTGCATATTTCCTTGAATGGATATCCAAGAATTGACAATTTTTCTCCAGAAAATGTGTTATTTTCAAAATTTCTGGCCTATTAATGATAGACTACATTAATCCTTTTATTTTGACACTTTTAGTCTTGTAGGAAGAATTCTGAAAAAGTATAATTGCAGGTTAAAATGTATACAAATTTATAACTTCAATGGTCACTAACATTTTTCAAAAGGATGGTAACAGTCTATTTCTCTAAAATCCCTGAATTAGGGCATACATTATGCCACACCCCTCTAAAAAGACAGTATCTTATCATTGTAGGTATCCTTGCCCCATTGTTGACATTACATGAATAATTTCTAACTACCGTGTAATATGATATTTGTCATTGGTTTTTGGTAGTCTGTCCTTATGTTTATATTTTCTTCTAATTAAGCACTTTTTTTTTTTTTGTGGCATGGGGATTGAACTCACAACCTTGCACTTGCCGGGCAGGCACTTAGACCGCTGAGCTAGTTCCCCAGCCCCGGTGTTTTGGAGACAGGGTCTCACTATGCCGTTCAGGCTGGCCTTGAGCTCACTTTGTAGCCCAGGCTGGTCTCGAACTCACAACGATCCACCTGTCTCAGCCTCGCGAGTCCTGGGATTACAGGCGTGAGCCACCACGCCCGGCTAATTGAGCACTTTTTTAGAAATCATATTATGTTTCTTCAACTCATGGTTTTCCTTTAATATAACTACTAATACTGAACAATTGTATTCAGAACTCAATCAGACTAAACTGTCTTTTATTACTATCCTGTTAACTTCTAAGTTTGATTTGCTATCTTTTTTATTTAGAGTTGCTCTTAATTGTTCTAAGTAGATTTAACAATGCTTTTCTTCCTCAGGTGCTGTTATTGAAATTATCCTCGTTTTATAAAAGAAAGTATTCAACTTTGTGGAAGTTCTTTTATTTAAATATGCTCCAAGTGCGCCCCCCAAAATTATTTAATCATATATGTTTAGCTAATTTAGTAGCCACTGATGGTACTTTTACAACAATTTTTCTTTTCCTGAATCCATCATGTTTTATTTTTTAATTGAGATAATTTTAATCTTAAATTATATGACTTTTATATAGATATGATTTGCTCCTGAGTGCTTTTTTTCTTTCTTTTTTTTAGTAGACTATTTCTAGAGCAGTTTTGGCTTCAGAGTACAATCGAGAAGATGTAATAGAGATTTCCCACTTAAACTGTAACCCCATGTGTGTGTCTCTCCTATCATTAACATCTCCCACTAGAATAGTACAATGGTACTGTCATGTCAGTATAATCCACAGTTCACATTTTACACTAGATTTTACTGTTGGTCTTATATATTCTATGGTTTGGATAAATTTACAATGGTATACATCCAGTATAATACATGATATTATAGGATCATGAAGATTGGTAGTTTGACTGACTGAAAATACACCATGCAACCTGTTCATACTTTCCCGTAACTCTCAGCAATCTCATCTTCCTGTCTCCATAGTCTGGTCTTTTCCAGAATGTAATATGGATGGGATTACAGAGTATCTACCATTTTCAAATTGGCTTCTAGTAATATGCATTCAATTTTCTTCTGTGTCTTTTTCATGGCTCATTAGCACATTTCTTTTTGGCACTAAGTGATATTCTATTGTGTGTATGTACCCGTTTATCCATTTACCATCTTGGATATATTGGTTGAAATAATAGTACTATAAACATCTGTATATATGCACAGATTTTTGAGTGCCCTAAGGGTTTTATTTTAAAAAGCACTTGTAACAGACTCATTATTTAAGATCACATTGAGTAGGTCAAATATTTCCTAGAGTTATAAGTTGGGTATATAAAATTTGAGGGCAAAGAAATTTCGTTTACTTTTCATCAAATATATGAAAACTGAAAAAAGAATTGTGGGAAATAAATTTGGAGGCAGTTTGAATTTTGCTTTTGTATAGTTGATTTCTATTTACTTCTTGGGTGTCTTTTCTTTGAGACTTCATACATTAATGAGTTTTGATCATTTCATAGTAATTCTTTCTTAATTTGGAGGATATTTTCTCCTTGTATAACCTCATATATATTTTTCTAAACAATATGCAGATGAACTTCCTTTCTTTATCTAGAAAACTGTTGTCTTTTTTTTATAGTTTGTGTTCACTCATGTATTTTATTTTTATTTTCTTCCAAAAGGCAAATATCAGCACATGTGAGACATTCTTCTCATCATCCCCTAAATGTTACATCCCCTTCTGGTGGTATAAACAGTTTGAAAAACTAGTTGGTGCAACCTACTGACCTGATAATTTCACTACCGTGTTTATGTCTCACAGTACTTATACATGGGAACCAGAAGAAATACAAAAAATTTCATGACAGAGTTTTTATTAACTATCTAAAACAAGTGACTTGAATGCTCATCAACAGATAAATAAATAATAATGTATCTGATGGAATACTACAACAAGAGAAAGAAGTGAACTATAATGATAATTATCAGATGCAATAGCATTTGACTCTCAAATACATTGTTGATTAAGTGTAAACAGTGAATAATGCATTCTGGATGATTCCATTTTGTTAAGTCCAGAACTGGTTAATATTACAACTAAGGATAATGATTTTCTATATGGAAAGAGTAACACTGGAATGGGAAAGAAGGAGCTTCTAACACCTTACTAATATTCTACTTCTTGTGCCTGGTGGTGTTGTGGAAGTGTTTATATTAAATTTTTATTGTGTTTAACATACATGCAACTTCTGAATGTAAATTACACTTTTCTATTAAATTTAATTTTTAAGAGATCACTTTGGCTACTATTTAGAGAAGAGTTTGTCGGATACAAAAGTAGAAACAGAGAGACCAGTTATCGATCTGTTGCAATAGTCCAGGTGAGACATGGATAGATGCAGCAGGGAAGGTGGAACACCAAGCAACTGGAGAGCGCTTAAGAGTCTGAAGGACGTGCCTATGGATTGAATGTGAGAAGAGACAAATGGAGAGGAAAACAAGATTTCAGATATAAG
>RJWT010021199.1:0-17655 GCA_004365215.1 Cuniculus paca | reverse complement strand
AGGATATGCTGGTCCCTTTTTTTCTCTAAATAGCACTGTGAGTCAAAGCATAAGAAGTCAAGTGCAAACACAAGAAGTCTCCTATTAGATTTATCCTACTATGTTTTTCACTATGTATCCTTTAATATCTTTGTAAGATGGCATTATTGCTAGGCATGATAGTGCATATCTGAAATGCCAGCACTCTGGAGACTGAGGCAGGAGGACTGCCATGAATTCAGGGTCAGCCTGGGCTAGAGAGTTCAAGGCCAGCCTGAACTACATAGTGAAATCCTGTCTCAAAAAAAAAGGCATTGTCTTTTCTGACTCTAATTCTAGCTTATCTTACAAATAGTCAAGTACAATACGGACAATTCTAAATAATTTACAAGTCTACAAATGGAGAATCCTAGATTCATAACTGTACAGTCTCACACAATGCCTACTTTCTCTCCAAATGAAAATTTGGCCCAGAACCTTGAATATATATTCTGATCATAAGGAATATTTTTAAAGATTCAACTTTATATGTATGTTGCCTTTGGATATCTCTTAGAAAACAAATAATTTGAGCCAGGTGTGGTGGCTCACGCCTGTAATCCCAGCACTCGGGAGGCTGAGACAGGTGGATTGTTGCGAGTTCGAGACCAGCCTGGGCTACAAAGTGAGCTCAAGGCCAGCCTGAATGGCATAGTGAGACCCTGTCTCAAAAACACCAGGGCTGGGGATCTAGCTCAGTGGTCTAAGCGCCTGCCTGGCAAGCGCAAGGTTGTGAGTTCAATCCCTGGTGCTGCAAATAAAAAAAAAATAATTTGCCTATAAAGTTATTTGAATATTTTAAACTAAAACAACCAAATATATACACAAAATGTGTTATCAGTAGCCCGACTCAGAAATTTTCGTATTCTTCTGGCACTGACTTTTAATTTAATTCCAAATATTAGAGAAAACAATCTGTAGGTATAATCAATATAAGGACCAAGAGTTAGGGAAATTAAGGAGCATGAGTAGTCAAGTGCTAACCATTTCTAAGCAGGCTCCGTTGGATACAAAAGTTTTTAAATATTACCTGGAAATAACCACACAATAAACATGAATACTTCCTATCTAGAATTCCCCAACCACCACAAAATATAATGCCTTAATTTATGCACCAGTAGGTTGTATTCTGTTGCCCACACTTTCCCTACACTGATCCAGGTATAATAAAAAAATTCTTTAGAACACATAGTGCTGTTGTGTTACACGTGAAGCAACATTTCTTGATCAGATTCACAAAAAGAGTGGTTATTTTTCAAGACTTTAAGATTTATTATTTTATTTTTCAGAGATCACTGAAATATGGCCCAGAGTGACTTCCTCTACCCAGAGAACCCAAGGAGGCGGCAGGAAGTAAACCGTCTTCACCAGCAGCTCCTTGATTGCTTATCTGACAGCTTCCATGCCACTAATAAGCTCATAGGTGTCTTAAACGTGCACTTGGGGTGCAGGCTGGCCTCTATTGAAATGAAAAGAGATGGTACCATAAAAGAAAACTGCGATATCATCATTCAGGCTGTGACAAAAATTCAAAAGGAACTGCAAAAGGTGGATGAAGCACTCAAAGACAAGTTAGAGCCAACCCTCTACAGAAAACTTCAGGATATTAAGGAACGGGAAACAGAAAAAATTGCAATAGTACAAAAGGTGATGTCAGTCATCCTGGGCGAAGCCACATCCGCAGCCAGTGCAGTGGCTGTTAAACTCGTGGGCTCAAACATCACAACTGGCATAATTAACAAGTTGGTCACTGTGTTAGCTCAAATTGGTGCTTCTCTCCTTGGTAGTATTGGAATTGCTGTGCTTGGCCTTGGCATAGATATGATCTTCCGTGCCATTCTGGGAGCAGTGGAGAAAACACAGCTTCAAACAGCCATCAAAAGCTATGAGACGCATCTGGTGGAGTTCAAGACAGCGTCAGAAAAATACAATGATGCCATTACTGAGGTCGCCGATATAGTGAAATGCCAAATGAAATGAATCATCATTTTACTTCCCAATGGAACGTTCTTCTGCTTCCTTCTAAGTAACAGCACTTCCTTTTTTTGATTAGGTTCCTTTTCCACATGCTTCCACTATGGACATAAATAAGGTAAACAATTTGGAAAAGAGAACTGGAGATGCTAAATCTAGATGACTCTTGAGTTGTGTATCAACAATGAATGCCTGGATCAGTTGGTGCTAAATCCTTCCAAGTAAAAGATTATATCCCAGAATGTTTTTTTCAACCTCTTCTATAGATCTGCATTAGGGTAAATGCTATCATAAAGGAGCAGGTGTAGGGAATACTTCTTCCTTTTCTAAATTCCTATTAAAATCCTTAAAACTTACATTGAAAGAAGAGATTTTCATTTCTATCACTAGCTTCTAATTCACAAAAAAAGTTCTAAAGAGACATTAGTTCTAAAGAGACCTTCTTGCCAGGTGTGGTGGTGCATGCCTGTAATCCCAGCACTCAGGAGACTGAAGCAGGAGGATTGCCACAAGTCTGAGGCCAGCCTGGGCTACATGGTGAGTTCACAGCCAGCCTAAACTACATAAGGAGATCCTGACTCAAAAACAAACAAACAAACAAACAAACAAAAACAGAGAGACATTCTTAGTAATTTCTTGTTAGACACAAATCTGGAGACTGAATGAAACAGAAATACATACTACCATATTGCTGACTGCTAGGTTAAATCCAATTTAACCTATAAATTGAAAGAGACTGAAAAATGGTGTGTAATAATAGGCTACAGTGATGAAAGGAGACAATAAATCTGTAAACTACTGACTACACAGTGTAATTTGGATGGATCAAAAGTTAACATTAAAATGATAAAAGTCTCTATAATAGCAATCAATGCTTATCAACTGTGATGACTAAGTATCTCTAGAAACAAAGGCTGAATCTCAGCTACATGCATAATATGCATTTAGGATGCTGAAGAGGAATTCACCATTCTTAAAGATGTGTTAGTCAAGGAAAAGTTGTAATTTATTAAGATTTTTCTGGGGAAAAAAGAATATAATCTCGTTTTCAATACTAGTAGAAAGGAGGCAGCTGCTTCTGCCACATAAAGCAGTAGGTTGCCCATTTTACTATCTGGTTTCAGAAAAATTCCAGAGGCTATGGAGGCCTCCTGGTTCAGCTGATTTTTCTGTAGATGCAAGCATTTGTTTTCTAAACCCTTCACCAACTGGTAATTTCCCCTGAGGATGATTTAGGATCTACACTGTACTTCCAAAATTATTATCCTGTTGGCTTGAGGATGTGTTCGTATAGTTTATTCTTATATTCAATTACAAAAAGATCTTAAAATAAAAAACATGCAGCATATTTCACAATTTTAAATAGCCAGATAAAAATTTTAGTGAAATGAAAGACTTAAATTTTCAAATGTTCATTTTCTTTCTTTGCTCTCATGTTTACATAAATTAGCTGAAAAATATCACAATTTAGCTGAACTCCAAAATTAAATCTTTTTATGACCTGGTTTAAAAGCTGTGACCAGTGGGGCGTGGTGGCTCACACCTGTAATCCCAGCACTCGGAAGGCTGAGACAGGAGGATCGTTGTGAGTTCGAGTCCAGCCTGGACTACAAAGTGAGCTCAAGGCCAGCCTGAACGGCATGGTGAGACCCTGTCTCAAAAAGACAAGGGCCAGGGATTTAGTTCAGTGGCCTAAATGCCTGCCTGGCAAGTGCAAGGTCGTGAGTTCAATCCCCAGTGCCACAAAAACAAAACAAACAAACAAGATTAAATAAAAAAAAAAAGCTGTGACCTACAAGACCTTGTTATTGCCCTTGCTAAGACTCAAATTCTGTCTGACATCAAATCAAGAATTTACTAAGACAACGGTTTATGTATCAACCCAACCTAGACTATTAAGGGCATATTTGGCTAAAAATTAACATGCATCTCTGCCAATATTTTGAAATACTTATAACTGATAGTAAGAATTCACCATTTCTTTTTTTCTAGGACAAATGCCTAGATTAAGATAAAACCAAGCATGCCCTTTAAAAGCAGAATTTTAAAAAAATAAAAAATACCTTTAAGAAGAGATGGGAGGGAGTCTCAAAGAAAGAGTATAGAAAGATCAAACATTAGAAATAGGTGAATAATTCCTTATGTATAGTGACATCATAGAAGATATTGACTGGTGGCAAGCCTATAAAGAGTTACTATTTATCAACCTCGCCACTCCTAAACTAGTAACTAACTACGTCTATATCCCCACGTTTCCTCTTCAAAAAACATGATTCTGTATATGAGCAATCTAGGGCGTCTAAAACGGACACTGGTTTACTTGTTCAGGTCTACATACAAATGCTTGTGTTCACAAGTCACTACAGAATTTCCAGACTCATCAGGCACCCACCCACGTGGAATGATCCGATGCCTACAAAACACATTAAACTCAGTGTCAAATGTTATTGGAGAATTCATTTTCAAACAGAAATGGAAACATTTTTCACCGGCTTCCATCATAAGAGAAGTAAAAATCCAACAACATAATACAAAGTGACAAAACTCCTCCCTATTTTCGAAAGAACCGCTTAGGGAGGCTCAACACAAGCCGCTTCCGGAAATTAGGTTAGAACGCCTCGGGACTAAGAGGCAAAGTAACCAGCCAATCTTATAAGGGCTTCCTTTTTTTTTTATTTCTATTAGACTAACCACGTGTCAATTGACGTTGAGTCTGTACTGAGGCGGGCTCTTAGCCGAAAACCAACCAATTGGGTAGTGTCTTAGAGCGGAAGCGACTCTCGTCCTAGAGTTCCTGAGTAGTCTCTATGGTTGCAGAACTGAGTTACGCTAGGAGAGCCTGGGCTCCAGGGATAGGAAATGACGTAAGGATGGCGGAGGGGCGCGAGGTTTCAAGATGGCGGAGACTGGGTGCTTGACCGAGAAGCAGAGGTGAAGGCCCCTACGGAGTAAAAGAGACCGGGAATCGTCCCCCCTCCGCCTTTAGCAGCTGTGGGAGCCCAGCAGAAGTGTGAGTATATGGAATTGCTTTACTCCGCGGCTCCATCTCTCCCATCCTTTTCTGGGTCCCGTGCGTTTACCCCGAGGACATCAGGCCCCTTTGCCCCGCTGTCTCTCTCCCGGGTTGGGGTCTCCCTAGTCGCGGACTGGAGGATTCCTGAGCCTGGCGCGACGCAGTGTCCAGCGGTAGATGGCTGAGTTCCCCCGTAGTTAGCACCGCCTCCCGTGCACGCTGACCGCTGCCTGCGGTCTGACGTCTCAGATCTCGAGTCAGCATCAACCGTCGCTATGGTTTCGGCGGTTGCTGCTGCTCTTACCCCCTTCGCTGGACCTGGACCTGAACCCGGTCTCATTGAAACCTCGAGCTATTTAGGGTTTCTCGCGATTTTTTGAGCTGATTGCCCAGTCGCCTCTGCTTTTAGACAGAAACGTAGTTTTTGTAGACTGAGGTCCTCGCCATGGTCATCTGTAAAATTTCTCAATAATTTATGTCTGTTCTGTTGTGGGAGAACAGAGTCAGAATATGAGAATGCTTGAGGAAAGGTAAACACAAAAGATAGAGGCAATGAAAGATACAACGGCTTATATTTGTAATGTTTTGCTGGTTTTCCGTATTCGCTACGTTCTTCCCTCCCTGCCCCCAGTTTTCCCTAAAAGGATATGCTTGATGCGATAAATTGCCGCTGGAACAGCTCTGAAACATCTAGCAGAAATCAGGACATTTGAATGCTTGATGAAAGAAGCATTAACTGAGACAGTAGTGGGGGCGTGTAATCCCAGCCTTCTGGGAATTTGAGGCAGGAGGATAAAAAGTTCGAGCCCAGGCTGGGCAATTTAGTGACTTAGTGACACCCTGCTTCAAAATAAAAAGATCTGTGTGTATAGGGATGCAGCTTAGTGCAAGGCCCTGCGTTCAATGCCTAACCCCACCCCGCCCCCGCCCCGCCCCCCAAAAGCATTAACTGTAATAAATTTGTCTGACAAAAATCTCAATAAAAGAAAGGATAGAGGGAAAGTATAATTGTATGGTCAGCTAAAAAATTCACTGTATGATCTCTTTTACCCTTTCCTACCCACTAGTGTCTACTTTTAAAAGGAAACAAATTCGTCTCTTTTATTATTGGAAAGACTGTTTCAAAAAATTAAGCTGAGCTTCCTCGAAGTAAAAGGGAAAGAAATGTTAATAAAAGTTTTTACTTTTAAAAATATTTTTCATCAAACAGTTACCATTTAAAATTACCTTAAAAAGTACAAATCACAAACTGGGCATGGAGACTGACGCACCCAGGCCTGTATTCCCAGCACTTAGGAGGCTAAGGCAGGATCACTGAGAGTTTGAGGCAAGCCTGGACTACAGAGCGAGCCCCTGCCTCAAAAAACAGACAAACAAACAACAACAACAACAAAAAAAAAACCACAAATCAGGAATCGAGTAAATACTAACTAGTAAGAAATATAGGTATCTAAATAGTGAGGTTAATTTACTAATTTTGAATATTTGCATTTTCAGTTATGCTTTAAGCTCTTGAGAATCAAGAATTCTATCTGAATTAAAACTAAATTTGAATTAAATATTCTTGAATTAATGAGTTTTTACTATCAAAGGTCATGGATATGTATAGACACACTTGCCAAGAGAGGCAAAGGAAAGGTATTTGTCTTTGATCCCAGATCCACTTCTCCCATTGTCCTTTTTTCTTCTTTCCCCCAACATGTAAATAAAAAGGACTAAGAACTTTTCATATGTATGGTTTATGTCATATTGTTAAAACATTTTCTAGGTGATTTTTTTCAATAGACCGCTATGATTTATGAGGAAAATGTTAAATTGATGAATGATAAAGTCACCTTCTGACACATAACCTTTCTAAAGAATAACCGAATTTTCTTTGTGATCAAGAAAGTTGAGCGGTTTCCTTGGATGCCAAAGGCAATACCTAAGGAAAGAACAAGGTCTCACAGAATTAATAAAGGGATGTTTCTTTTCAGAGATAAAAACTAATAAAAATAGAAAAAAATAAGCTATTTCTTTGTTTTTGCAGGTTTTTTTTTTTTTAAGAATAAGTAAACCATTATAGATTATCAATATGGGGCGAAGATCGACATCATCCACCAAGAGTGGAAAATTTATGAACCCTACCGACCAAGCTCGTAAGTGTCTTATTAGTGTGGAATGATGAATAGAGGCATATTAAAAGTTGTAAATGTTAGGGACTATTTCATTATGGCTTAAGTGCAATATCAGCAGTCATAGGAGGAATAAATTGTGTAAAGTTACCTGGAGTTGTTACGGCACAAGATTAAAACTTTGAACATGTAAATAATTACCCGTATTTCATTTTTGAGATTTAAGTGACTTGCAAAGTCCAGTTGGCTTAAGGCTTTCTTTTTGTATTTGGAATTTTGAGCATACTCATTATCTTGCAAGTTATTCCTTAATATTTTGTAGTACTTTTCTCCTTAAGATTTATAATTACTTTCTAAGAAACTTGAAAACGCCTTGACATTTTTGGTTGTGATCTGAGGGATGCTATTGGCGTCTAATGGGTAGAACCAAAGGATGCTACTGAACATCCTACAGTGCATAGGATGGCCTTACACAATGAAGAATTGTCTGTTTTAAAGGGGAAAACTCTAGTGTTAAAGAGTTGAAAGTTGTATCACCTGTCCGTCTTTCTCTTTAAGGAAAGGAAGCCCGGAAAAGAGAATTGAAGAAGGTATGGTCAGAAGAATCCTATATAGCTTTTAAGTGTTACTTGGCACATCTTATTGTTTGGAATTATTGTGTATGTCAAAATAACATTTTCAGGGTTTTGCCAAAATAGATGATTTATGCTATTTAATAAAAACCATAGAATTTACGATGCCAAAGTTTACTAGATTTTTAAAAATGAACTGAAGTAACTTTGCGGGTAGGTTCTAATGGGTTATAATGACATTGTTGATCTTTTCCAATGGGTTAAAAAATACTTTTGAAAATCATTATTTTTTGCTGCTCATCAAAACATAACTTGTCAAAAACTACTGAATTAGTAAATGGAAATCAATGCTGGATAGCTTTCTATATCCTATCTTGTGTATCAGTTTACGGCAAGGTACTTGAATAAGAAAGGAATAACCTTTTAATATAATGCATTAGCCATTGAGGAAGCCCAGATTTTTATTTGTTTTCAATGGTGTGTTCTCGTTTTATTGATTAGCATCATATTTTATAAGACTTTTCTCTATTCCAATCAATGTAGAATTTTTTTAACTGCAACTTTTTACTTGCCCAAGAAATGACATCTTTTTGATTATAATGTTATTTTTGAGAGCAAAATATGTCATATGTCTGTTTCTGGTGATTGAAACAAATGATCAGAAACCAAAGAAAAATTGAAAATTTGTTTTAAGTCAATTCTTGAAGCATATTGAAATAACTCACGGACATCCAGCTTCTTAACTCTGCTCTTCTTTCACTTTGCTAAGAACAAAAAACAGCGCATGATGGTTCGAGCTGCAGTTTTGAAGATGAAGGATCCCAAACAGATTATCCGGGACATGGAGAAATTGGATGAAATGGGTAAAAAACATGTTAAAAGGCTAAATTTTATGACAGCTGTAGTGATCCGATATGCACAGAGGCAGGGGCATGATGAGTGAAGCAGCATAAGCCTAAGAAAAACTGGAAAGCATGATGACATCTGACAACCAGTTAGATATAGTGTCAGGAAGATGAAATGGAGAAATGGGGGCTTTTTACCAACTGGAAGTTGCATATCCTAGAGTAAGAGAAAATTTAACTGGAGGTAATTGTTGGGAGTTAAAAAGTACAGTCTGACCAGCTCACTTTTTTTTTTTTGAGAGAAAACAAGTTTGATTTATGAAGTCATTGTTTTTCTAGTGTTGGCAGCTACCATGTAAATCTAAGTATTAGGCCACTGTGAATATAAGGCAATTTTTTTATTTTTCCAATGAGAAAATGCAAAAAGATACTTGACCATTTGGTAAGAACATAAAGGAAATCATCACACAGGTGTTCCTTGATTTAGCACACAGTAACATCCCATTAAATCATCGGTAAATTGAAACTTAACATAAGTCAACAGTCTTTTAATGCATTAAACCTAATGAACAGTATTGCTTAACTTGTCCTCCCTTAAATGCGCTCAGGACACTTTATGTCAACCTGCAGTTAGGCAAAATCATTAAATTTAAAGTCTATTTTAGTATAAAATAGTATTGCATATCACATATAATTTATTGAATACTGAAAGTAAGAAACAGAACAGTCACGTGTGTACTTGAGCAGTTTCTACTGCATGCTTACAGCTTTCACATCACTGTGAAGTAGAAAAAATCATAAGTGGAACCATCTTAAATGGGGGACCATCATCTGTTGTTTGAGACTCATTAATAGTCACTGGAAATGTTACGTTCACTCACAGATCCCTTTCTTTTGCTATTAGAACAGTTTTTTTATTTGTCCTTTTTTCTTATTTATTTTACAGTCCTGGGCATTGAACCCAGTTCCTTTTTACTCCAAAATAGATGTTTTCAAACTGCAAAAAAAAGAGTTGTTAACTACCATGTGCTTTATCAGCTATCAAATTTTTGTCAATTCTACATTCTCCCTCCTGTGTCTCACCTTTTTTTCAGTTGTGTTTTAAAGTGATCTTGATGTATAAGTTTTATTTACAGAGATATCCAACAGATTCAGTGATTTGTCCAAAAACAGTATTAGGTGAAAAAGATACAGTGGAATTCCTCAGTGATGCATTAATTGGGGTTCAAAACAGTCATATGGGACTACGGTATTATAAATTTCCCAATATAACATTTGAGAGTTGATGAAGTAGTTTGGTCAAGATTCCTGGGCCAGCACCCCCACATCTTCCCCAGGTTAGCTGTAATGGATTTTACTTGTTGTGTCTGGTTTAAATATCTCAAGAGATAATAATTTTCCCTATAGTGTCATGGAATCCCATACTGAATGATCTAAAATTGTTCGTTGTTTTTAAAGGAGATAATAATAACTGGGTTGCTTCAAGTTTTTATGCTTATTATCTGATCCTCATGACTTTTTAGGGTAGATAAAGTTATTATTTTATAGGGGAGGAAACTGACAGCAGTTGCATACCTTTTTCAAAATCATACTGCTGATTAGTGGCAAAGCTGGGATTAAAATGTGCACATTCAACACTTTTATTAAGCACTAGGAACAGTATAAGAACATACCTTCTAGATTTGAATAAATCACATAGTCAATAGGATTCAGGGAAGAAGGTAATTCAACTTGTTACTCTTTAAGACTAGGGAGAAGACAACAAATAAGACATTGGCTGCTGTAATTGAGAAATTCACACTTGAAGCTCACCTTCTTTGAAACCCCCAGATATCACTGTCAGGATGGTCCATCTATTTATTTGCTTCATTCAGCATAATGCCAATGAAATCCTTGGGATGGAAAGTGAAATATCTTCAGAATTAGTGGTTGGGAGACAAAGCCACAGATAGCGCTAGGTTTGCTTTATCCCTGCTTACCATCTCCAGAAGAAAGATCTGGTCCCAGTTTGGATCATGTGCCAGTCAATCTGTCTTTGTCAGTACTAAAAAGGAGAACAGGGTCTTTTGATCAACCAGGTAGAACTGAGGGGGTCTTGTGTTAATCCCTCTTGGGCCAGAGGAACTGAAATGAAGGCCCAGATTGACACAGAATCAGTTAAGGAGAGACCGGGTTATATGATAGCTAGTTAAGGAACATAGGTCTATCCTAACAATAATAGAATAAACCAAACATCATTGCTTATTTTATTTGTAATCCCATTTTGTCATCAGAGCTTTTTTACAAAATAATTGGTGTCCCCATTTTTCAGATGAGGAAGCTAAGACTAGAGTATTCAGCTGTAATGTCAAGATTCCAGAATTAAATGACAGGACTAGTGTTTATCTAAGAGGTTTTTATTACATAGTTTCTGAATACCTAAACGAAGTAAACTTTTGTTTATAATTCTGTAATCTTATTTTTTCTCCAGAGTTTAACCCAGTGCAACAACCACAGTTAAATGAGAAAGTACTGAAAGATAAACGTAAAAAGCTTCGTGAAACCTTTGAGCGAATCCTACGACTTTATGAGAAAGAGAATCCAGATATTTACAAAGAATTGCGAAAGCTGGAAGTAGAATATGAACAGAAAAGGGCTCAGCTTAGCCAATATTTTGATGCTGTCAAGGTAATCAAGTTTCTTGTGAAAGATAAAATGTTTTACTGAAGGTTTGCTCTTAAAAGTTAATGGGAAAATTCATCATTTTAAACCTCTTCATGGCTGTTTCTTATAAGACAACGTTCTTACCATGTGAGCCAGCAATTCTTACACAAGAAAAATTAATCTGTTTACCAAAACAGTAATAGCCAAAAACTGAAAGTAGTTCAGGTTTCTATTAACAGGATAATGGATAACCAAACTATAATATATTTATGCAGTTGAATACTGTTCCACAAACAAAAAATGATTACTTTTCCTTTTTCTGCCCACTGTTTTTTCTTATATACATTCACCAGCACACATACTCTGAAAATGTCTGTTTCAATTTTTATTTAATACTTTTTCTGTCAGCTAATGTTTATTGACTTTTTAGTGTATGTCAGGCATTTTTCTGGGCATTAAGGGTATAACCTAAATGAACTAAAGTCCTGCCTACATGGAACAGTTGTCTTCCTTCAATGTTTACCAACTGAAAATTCTCCTAAAACTGTACCACATAATGTTTAAAAATCTGTAGTGGATGGATAGCCTTTGTCAGGTTGAAAAGTGTCTTTCTATTCTGGTTTGCCAAGAGATTTTTGTTGCTTTCTTGGGGATTTTTTTGTTTGTTTTTGTTTTTGTATGTGTGTTAATCTTTTTTAAGCATCTGTTGGATGTGTTTACTATAGTGAATTACCTTGCTAACTTTTCTTTGTGAAATCTTGTATATGTGGGAGCAATCCTGCATGCTTATGACATACCTTTTTTTTTTAATACTACTGGATTCAATTTGTTCATATTTTAAATTGCCCTATAGATTAGTACTGATGTTAGGATTTTTCTAGCCTCATAACTGGCCTTCCATCTCTTCCTACAAAGCAAGACCCTGTCTCAAAAAAAAAAAAAAAAAAAGACTTCTCCAAACAGCTACTTCAAATCACAGCCAAAATGAATTAGCTGCAAAGTTCTATCTATAAAAGGATCAAAAACAAAGAAGCTAGACTTTGGTTCTTTGGACGAGATAAAAGATTTCTTTCAGTTCTTGACAGTCTTTCTGTTCTTGCTTTTTCATGATGTTTGTTAGTGAAAGCAAATTCAGGTTGCGAAACAACTGACATGAAATTTTTAGTGTTGATTTTGTGGATTATTTTTTTATCTTGCTATCGAAGTTTCTCTCTGTTTCAGAATGCTCAGCATGTAGAAGTAGAGAGTATCCCTTTGCCAGATATGCCGCACGCTCCTTCCAACATCTTAATCCAGGACATTCCACTTCCTGGTGCCCAACCGCCCTCCATCCTTAAGAAGACCTCAGCCTATGGGTAAGGAAGCAGTGTCATATAACCAGGGCATTTATTAAAAGCACCTTGAATGTAAAGCACCAGAATAGTACAGTGAGAAATAAAAGGCAATGTGGACATAAGCAATATGACATTTGATTAAATGTGAAGAAACCTCTTGGAAATTTAGAAATAAGTACTATATGTTGTTTCAATTTTTTTATTTTATTACTATTGGTTATAATACATAATGATTACATTCCGCATGGGGAGTTGATGCATCCACAGAGTATACTGTCATTCTTTTCTCTTCCCCTCTGCTGCCTCCCCCTCCCTTCTTCTCTTGGTCCCCTTCACTACTCTTTTTGTTGCTGAGACAGGGTTTCACTATGCAGTTGCTTTATAGCCCAGGCTGGCTCTAACTCATAGCAGTTCTCCTGCCTCAGCCTCCCCAGTGCTAGGATTATAGACTACACACCTGCGCTGCCCTTCGCTACTCTTTCTGTGATCTCTGTCACTTTTTTTTTTTTTTTTTACAGACCTCCAACTCGAGCAGTTTCTATCCTTCCTCTTCTTGGACATGGTGTTCCACGTCTTCCCCCTGGGAGGAAACCTCCAGGTCCTCCGCCTGGTCCACCTCCTCCCCAAGTCTTGCAGATGTATGGCCGTAAAGTGGGCTTTGCTCTCGATCTTCCTCCTCGTAGACGAGACGAAGACATGTTATACAGTCCTGACCTTGGTAAGGCGTGGCTGTTTCTTTTACTCTCACAACATTTTCACTGTCATTTCTCGAGTTGTTCATAACAGTCAGGATTTAGGAAATAAATGAGGATACTATGCATATCTGATGCGTGTACAAGTGAATAAATCATAGACTCTCCCCAAGTACAAGAATCATACATAAGAATATACAGAAAAGTTTATTATGCTATGTTTTACATTAGTCTTTTCTGTTACAGTTGCTGTGTAGTTCAAGCTGGCCTTGAACCCACAATCCTCCTGCCTCGATATCCCCAATGCTGGGATTACAGGGCTGCACCATCACGCCTGGCCCACATTAACGAGACTTTTCTTAGAGATGTCCCAGTCTTAACTGCCAATCCCTTCGTATTAGGACACATACTGGCCTTATCATCAGATTATTGTTTCACCGTATATGGTCATTGTTTTTAAATACAGTGTTTTCAAATTTGAATTTTTTTTAAAGCTTACATTATCAAAAGGAATATTTAGAATTATTACCTAGTAACACTGGCCATAATGAGCACAGTGTCCTTATTTCTAGATACCATGTAGCAGAGTGTTTAATCATGTTACCTGTTTCGTGCTCTCCCCTAATCAGCGCAACGTGGTCATGACGATGATGTCTCCAGCACCAGTGAAGATGATGGCTACCCTGAGGACATGGATCAAGACAAGCACGATGACAGTACTGATGACAGTGACACAGACAGGTCAGATGGAGAAAGTGAGGGGGATGAGTTTGTGCACCGTGACGATAACGAACGAGACAACACCGAGGAAAAGAAGGCAGGTATGTGCCAATGGGCGTTTCACAGTACTGGGCAGTGAAGAGCGTAGCTAAAGTGAGTGAAAGTAATTGTGAGCCCTTTGAAAGGAGGGATCACAGTTGTATTCACCTTCATGTCTCAATATTTTGAAAATTCAATATTCAGTGAATGTAAGGAGGAAATAGTGTGGGTAGCTTAACAAAGATATACTGTCACAGATATGCTATAGGAAAAAAAAGAGAATAATCTTTTGTTTTTCTTCCTATATAAGCTTTTTTAAATGTTCTTGTTTGTTCCTTGAATTTTCTGTATTGATGGTGTCTAAACATGAACCAGGACTATAATTATAACTCTTGTACATCTGTAGGTAGAATCAGGAACTCTATGTAACTAATCTATGGTGTATGTTATTTGTTGTTAAAAAAAATTTTACGCGGTATAATAGCAATGCAGAATGTTTGTTAGTTCTGTCAACATCAGTAGTACTGGAGCTTATGCTGGGATTGTTTTTGTAGCCTACAGTTGGCATACAGAGTGTTCACATGTAGCATTAGTATATATAACACTAATATTTATATTTATAATGATGACAAATATTTCTTCTGCTGTTTTTTAATGACTGCAAACAAGCTAAATAGTGGTACAGAGAAATTATATTAGAAAAATATAAAAGACTCTTAGGTAGGAACCAGTACAAGAAAATAAAAACCAGAGTCACAGCAGCTCCATTTTTCTCTATAAGGTCTCTTTCCTTTTTTTTCTTTTTCTGTCAACTGTTTTTTCTTACATATACTCATCTGCATTCATTGTCAGTGTCTGTCCCAACTTTGATTTGATATTCTTTCTTTCAGCTAATATGTATTGACTTTTTACTATATGGCAGGCATTTTTCTAGACTAAGGATACAGGCTAAAAGTCCTGCCTAAATGGAATAATTACCTTCAATATTTACCAACTGTCTTGGTTACTTTTTCTCAACAAAATACCTGATGCCCAAAGTGAAGTAAGGAGAGGACAGTTTGGGGGGTTTCTGTCCATACTCAGCTGGTTCCAAGACAGGGTGGCCTGGCTGAGGGGCAGCCGTTCATGGCGGCTGCGGCAAGAGTGAACCCCGCCAAAGAGGGAAAAACACGCCCCCATTCCGACTTTACATTGTATGTCGGCTCCACCCCTGGGCGGTTGCAGCGCTCACACCACCAATCCCAGCGCTAGACAATGAATCAATCACAAATGCTAGATTCAGCTGCTTCCATGACTATATGAGGCTTGAAGGGCCATCAGTATACAAACCATAACACCAACTAAAATTGCTTCTGATACTGTACCACTAAGCATGCTGTTTAATAATCTCTAGTGGATAGCTTTTGTCAGTTTAAAAAGTATCTTTGCTTCCAGTTTGCCAAGAGTTTTTTGTTATTGTTTTCATGTTTTTTTTTTTAAGCCTACTTTTTAAAATCATCTGTTAGATGTGCTCTTTTTCTTTTGAAGTTTATTATAGTGAATTAGCTTGCTAACTTTTCTTTGTGAAACCATCTTATAATTGTATATGTGGTAGCAACCCTGCATGCTTATGACATTTGTTGTTGTTGTTGTTTTGTGGCACCAAAGACTGAACTCATGACCTCGCGCTTGCCAGGCAGGCACTTAGGCCACTGAGCCAGATCCCCGGCCCTTGTCTTTTTGAGAAGGGGTCTCACTGTGCCATTCAGGCTGGCCTTGAGCTCACTTTGTAGCTCAGGCTGGTCTCGAACTCACAACAATCCTCCTGTCTCAGCCTCCCAAGTGCTGAGATTACAGGCGTGAGCCACCACGCCCGGCTGACATGTCTCTTTTAAAATATTGTTTTATATTTTAAGTTGGCCTGTAGGTTAGTATTGGTGTTAGGATTTTTCTAGCTTTATGAGGTAGCTAGCTTTCCATCTCTTCCTATACCTTTTTTCAGAATATTTCTGTAAATTAATGCATAACAGAATTTCCTCATAAAATTATTTGTTGCTTTTAAGGACGTAAATCTTTATATTTCAGTTCCATATGTTTTGTGCTTATATCCTTTCCGTTTTGTGTGTTTAATGCAATGAATGTTTTTCTATAAAATTGGTTTTTATGTGAGGGTTCAATTTTATTGACATACAGTTATAAATAGTATTGTTTAAACTTTAAGATTTATGTATCTTGAGTCACTGTAACATATATTTAGCTCCTCTTTAATATGACTACTTCTGCAATTCTGTCCAGCAATGGATTGTGGTTATACTTTTGAGTTATGTAGTAAACAGCTGAATTTTATTGATCCCTGTCTTCCCTACTCCCACCCTCCCTTGACCCCTTAGGTCTGAGTGTACGGTTTGCAGATATGCCTGGAAAATCAAGAAAGAAAAAGAAGAACATGAAAGAGCTGACTCCTCTTCAAGCCATGATGCTTCGAATGGCAGGTGAGCCAAGAAACAATGCATCACCACCTGATTTCACTTGCGCATGATTTTCCATTTAGTGTCTCTCTCAGAACTCTGAAGTAAGTAATAAGGTTGCGTTTTATAAAAATTAGGTTCGGAACCATTAAATAGGCTGCCCCAGAGTTGTTGAGTGAGCATTTGGATGTACGTCTGTCTTATTCTAAAGCCTGGATTCATTCCCCTGTGCTACACAAGCGTAGTGCAGAATACTATTTGATTCTTCCACATCTAAATGGTTTATTGAGGCAGACTATTTGGTTGTTGATTTTTAAGAATGCTCTTAATAAGCATGTATCATCAGTCTTTGCTTTTCTCCAGGATATAGAAAATGAATCAACTCTGTTTACCCATTTTAAAATTTCTTTCAGGTCAAGAAATCCCTGAGGAGGGACGGGAAGTGGAAGAATTTTCAGAGGATGATGATGATGATGATTCTGATGATTCTGAAGCAGAAAAGCAATCACAGAAACAGCATAAAGAAGATTCTCATTCTGACGGTGTGTCTACTGCTTCTTCACAGCAGCAGGCGCCCCCACAGTCTGTTCCTCCTTCTCAGATTCAGGCACCTCCGATGCCAGGACCACCTCCTCTTGGACCACCACCCGCCCCACCTTTACGGCCTCCTGGACCACCTACAGGCCTTCCTCCTGGCCCACCCCCAGGTAAGCACTTACATGATGTGTGACTACATATTAAACTTCCACGAAATCATTCCAGAAAATATACAGTATTCGTAGTAATGCTTTCTTGTTTCCTCCTAATGGAATGCTCTTAAGATAGCAAAAATTCTCAAAAGAAATATGAAACTTGTTGACTTCTAAAGCATTGTTCACTGCTGAGTTCTTCTGACAGGCCCTTGTTTTTGTCTACAGCTCTTCCTTTTCAAAGCTCTTATTTCTGGCTATAGCATTCAGAGATTTGAACATGTAGCTGTACTTTCCTTAGTACTACTTTTTTTTTTTTTTTTTTTTTTGAGGCAAGACCTTGCTGTGTTGTTCAGGTACCCTTGAGTTCACTATGTAGCCCAAGCTGGGCACCAACTCACTGGTGATCCTCCTGCCTCAGCCTCCCAAGTGCTGGGATTACAGGCATGTGCCACCACACCCAGCTAGTACTACTTTTTTGTTTGTGTTTTTTTTTGTTTTGAGACAGGGTCTCATGTAGTTCAGGCTGGCCTTGAACTCACAGCAATCCTCCTG
>RJWT010021198.1:0-17675 GCA_004365215.1 Cuniculus paca | reverse complement strand
ATTGCTTTTTACCCTGTTTAGAAGTCATGTACCATGTTCATTGCCTTGTTTTGATTGACTTTACTCTGTTTTGTTTGGTTTGGTTGTATTCTTTTCAAAATAAAATAAAATAAAGAATCACCTTAATGAAAAAATAAATAAATAAAACAAAAACAAACAAACACAAAAAACAAAAACATCAAACCCAAAAGCTAGGCATGGTAGCACACGCCAGTAATCCCAGCACTCAGCAAGCTGAAGTAGGAGAATTATGGCAAGTTTGAGGTCAGCCTGGACTACAAGGTGAGTTGTGTGAAACCCTGTCTCAGACAAAAAAAATCATCTCACTGACATTTAGAGAAATCAGTATCAAAGAAAAGTAGAGAGTACCTTCCTCTCAAGCAGCTCTATTTAACAGTTACAGAAATGCCGATTGCTCCTGTGAACACACACACACACACACACACACACACACACGCACTCAGACCTCTAATTCAGGGAGACAAATAGTTTTTCTTTGAACTCAGTTTAACAAACCTCAAGACTTAAAGGATCAGAATATTAGAAGTCAGCAAAGAGTAGAGAAAATAAAAATAAAAACAGGAAAATGTATCATGTGTGTGTGTGTGTGTGTGTGTGTGTATGCATGTGTGCATGTGTGTGTTGCTAGGACTCAAACTCAGAGCTTTGCATATACTAGGCACGCACTCTACCAATGTGTTATATCCTCAGCCCGAGAAAATGCATCATTAAGGAAACCAATATTCTAGAGACAATTCTATTATTTTATAGCAATAATTGATAGAGAAACATGGAGAGAAAATTTTATTCTTTATGATTTACTACAGATTTTCCATAGTAAATGTAGACATTTAATAACTACAGAAGAAAAAAGTCATTTCCAATCCCGAAAACAATTGCTCACTAAATGGTAAAGACATAAAAAAAGTAAATATAAGAGTATTATTTCCAACTTTATTATTATAACTTTTCTGCCACAATTCCATTAGCTAAATCCATAGTCCCTTACCACCACCATAAATAAAAATACCAAATGTAAAAACGATTAGGAATAAAGTTTCTTCTGTTGTTTCTGTTTCTTTCTATTGCATTGTTCCATGTAAAACCATGGCAAGACTAAATACTGAGGTCAAGCCTGTAATCCCATCACTCTGGGAAACAGAGGCAGGAGAATCTCAAGTTTGAGCCTAACCTGGGCAACTTAGTAAGACCCTGTCTCAAAATGAAGAATAAATCAAATTATATAGGAGTGTGTGTGGATGCAGCTCAGTGCAAAAGTCCTGGATTCTACCTCCAGTACCACAAAGGTAAGTAAATAAGTAGCTAATTAATTCTGAGATGGGAAATTTCCTTGTTTAATTAAAAGTGGACAAAGATCCAATTAGAGTTAGACTGTAGTCGTCCCAAAGAAAACAGAAAAACTTGAAATTTCTTTTTCTCATCTCAGATTAGAGTTCACAGATCTCTCTGCCTAAGCAGACCACCTGCTATACATAGGTCTGCAGCCTTAGGCCAAAGGAGCACCAGTGATAGAAGAGAAGGGGAGGGGAAGGGGAGGCAAATGGAATTATCTAGGTAATTTTGAGTGAATATTCTACAAAGATGGACCCTGAAAAAGGTCAGATTATCATTTAAAGATTCTCACCTGTTCTTTGGAAAATGAATCCTCTTTATAAAAGCCAGATCTCTCCAACTTGTATGCTTTGGTCCACAACTAAGGGGATTACAAAGGTGTTAATGTCCGTAAATCCATAGGGCACTATAGTAGGGCCTAGAATAGAAAGAAAGGCACCATGGGAGGTAGAGGCTATAAATAGTTACATTTTCTCTGGATACTTTGCTTTGAAATACTGAAATGCACTTGAATAGAAAAAAAGAAAACTACATTTTTAAAATATATGTGTATCTATCAGTATCTCTAAACCTCCTTAACACCAAGACCTTCCTTGGATATCTTTAAAAAAAATTCACTGCTTTACATTTGGCCTAATAGCAGCAGTATTCCAGGACCTGCTGAAAAAGATGAGCCACGTGTCTTTTTGTTGAGTGGCAAAGTGCTGATTGAAAAACTTTTCAGACTAAGAAGAGCAGGAAGAGAATTTGACTCAGATTTGGAGCGTAGTTTAGTTAACATTTCTCTTATTCACCTATGTGTATTTAAGGTAGCCTATTAAATCTTACACAAAGGATCTTTTAAGATTTAATTTCCTTTTTCTGGTTTAAATATGTACTTAACAATAGACTCACCCTAAAAATAAAGCAAGCTTGCTAAGGTCAGAAAAGCACATGATATTCCAGTACCATGAAAATAGTAGTATAAAGTCTCAGAGTAATACCTGTTCTATCAGCCCAATGCCACATGAAATTATGACACACTGGGACTCAAAACATTCAGAACTGTCCTGAATAAAAACTGAACCAACAGGCAAGCGTGAAAATCTGTCCTGACTGGTTAAATGATTAAAATTTTCTGAGTCTTAGTTACTACATCTATGCAGCAAGGGAAATGTAGATCTGGGTCTCTTGCTGAGAAGATGATATGCAGCAATATTAATAAGTCTCTTCGTAGTAGGAAAGACAACATGCAAGATAAGCTCAAAACTATTAACGTTAAACGAACTTGAAAAGTTCACGTATCAAAATTGTCTTTGCACTTGAATAAACAAGGAAGTATCATCTTCATTACAAAAATTCCCTTAAATTTTAAAATTTAACAATACATATCCATGTGAAAATTCTATTTTCTTTTGAGTACAGTAAAAAGGGTAAGAATGTGTCATCATGAAGATGTCTATGAAATTTTAGTGACTATTCCAGCACCCGTACATGTCAGGACAAAACATATTTCCACTGTGAAATAAACAGCCATCAAAGTACTTGGACTTCAGCGTTCACTGGAAATAGTTTTTATGTTTTGTTTTGTTTAGATTTGTATAGAGTTCAGTCTACGACAGCAAATGTGAGTTTGCTGCACAAGAAGTTGAAATAAACCGTCACAAAGAATCTTAATGGGAAGCATAAGTGTTGGCAACACTGTGTGATCTATATCTCCAAAAGCAAATTAACACTACGCACTTCCAGGATGTATAGACAGAGATCAATGAAAAGATGTTCTTGCAAATAGAGTATTGAAAGGTAAGCAGTTGTGCACTTCTGCCTTCAGCATCTTTCCAATGAAAAGCAAGTTTCAATATAGCAGACACTGCTTTTTCTTCCTTCCTTTCCTTTTTATTCATCTCTCAATATAGAGCTAGTTCAACTTTCAGGTACCAGATGAGCTTCTCTTCAAATTCTCGCCATTAGAAATTGTACCTATGAATGCGGTGATAAAAGGGGAATTTCTTCGTAGCTGGACCATTCCAAAAATGGAAGGGAACAGTGTCTGAAGCAACTTCTCTCACACATGTGGGTGCTTACACATGTAAGTGTGCATGTGTGCTCAACATCGCTATGGGACAAAAACCAATTAAACACCTACGTGTCATATACATAGATAGGGTCTCAGAGTGGCAGCCACTGTTCTGTTTGTAGATGATTGTGACGTGTGGCTTGATGAGTGTCAGAGAGGCAAGCAGATGGAGGCTCACGCTTCACGTACTCTTTTCTTTTAAATCTACACTATGCTATGAAGATGGCTTATTTCTGCCTCCAATCAGTTCCTTATACGTATCTGTATCCTTTTCTTGTCATTTAAAGAAGCATTATGCAATTTAGAAAATTCATAGGAAGGTTATTTTTTCATCAGAAAACAATGCTGCACTCTCTGCCTGCTTGTTGTTGAAAACGGATCTTCTCACAGCAGTTGCCGGATATGCTGCAGGTGCAGCAACCAAACACAAGACGATCTGGAAACCAAGAAGAGTCTCAGGACATGAATAGGTGCGGCAATAGGGACAATGTTTCTGACAGTGAAAGATATGTCTCTGGTCTGGTGCATTGGTCTGGTTTATTAGTTTAAAAAATCTGTGTTCCTGTGAAATGATTTTTAAACTACCACCTAATTAACTAAAAACAGAAAACTCCGTTGGATGAATTGATAAGTCACACTTTTCTAAAAATCCAAATTGTCTTTTGATTGGTTTTCTGGTAATTGCTATTGGATAATCAGAAGCTTTCAGCACATTTTTTATCTTGTCAAACACAAAACGAAACTACAGGATGAAAGCAACCATTATAAGCAGTTTTAGAGTTTTTAAGCCAGTTATAATTAAAGGGTTTGTAGCTACTATTATTTTGCTTAGCTTGTTAGCAACATAATCAATTTTATAGCTCCCTATCATCAAATAAATGTTCACTTGTAGTACATATAAGAGATATATACCTAGGAAAAAGTTTATGAATTGAATGAAACTAAACATTTATTATACTCAACATGAAAACTCCCTTTTCTTATCAAAAATTTCCTCGAACACATCTGTCCTTGGAGCATTGTCCTATTTTCTCCCACTCTATAATCAGCTAACGTCAAAAGTATCTTTAATTACAGAAGATAATTATAGAAATCATTTTACTGGTTTTTACACAACCTTCAAATTTTACAACTCATGAGCAGCCCTCTTATTTTAAAGTCCCTTGATGACACTTTTTTCTTTGAATCTAGAGATAGTGCCTTTGATAATATTCTCTAACTATGGAAAGATGATTCATCTTTTTGTTTTATTAGGGTATGCACTTTTGGCTCCATTGATGTCAACCTTGATGAGATCTGTAAATGTTTATTGTTAGTCTTGTCTTCCCAAAAAGAAAAAAATAATAAGCACAAGCAAAGAACCTAGAAATTAGTTAATTGCTTAAATCTCCCTACAAGATGACAGATGTGAAGCAATGGTTTTCCCAACTTTTGAGTTAAGTTCTGCACTTTACAATGATGGGTTTGAAGTGATAATGGAAGATGAAAAAAGGATTTGCGATTACCAGGATAAAGTGCTAATCTGCACCAAAGAACCTGCTGCATCCATCCCCTAACATTTACTCTAAAATGCTTTCAGCTTTTAAATCCACCCTCCAAAATTAGTAGGGGGTTAAAGTAGAACCCATTGGGAGGTTACATTTATTTAATATTCAGTCCTTTCTTGGATGAAATATTGTACTCTATCCTCATAGGTATTTGTCAAACCATTAGAGTAATGGTTTATAGCTATTAAATGAAATTGCAGTTCTGTTTGTAAGTTCCATTTACACAAGATAAGCAAAGTGCCTTCATTTAGATTTAAAATACCTGAAATCTTAGCAGCAGCACATGAAGAGTATGCAGGCTGTTAACTGATTCAGAACCATGATGTGAGCACATCACAGATAAACTTGTTCTACTCGTCGGTGGTGTGCCCGTGCACGCGCGCACACACACACACCCCACAATTGCCATTCAGAGTCACGTCACATGCTGTGTCATTCATTTCTTGAGGGTTGGGCAGCCCGGAACTAGTCTTTCCCCTCCATAATAGCTCACATTCTTTTTGTTTTTTAGAATCAAATGAAAAGATGCTTTTAATCATTGCTTCCAGTGCAAAAATATTTGATATAGTTCTCTCTGATAATAAATGGGAAATCATGCCTAGAGTTAAAACAAAGCTTTCCCAGGGATACTTCCATGTGCCTTTCCCCGCTGCATTTCATTTGATAGGCAATTTTCACAGACACTGCTGAGTACAAAGGATCAGAGATAAACGAAGTCTTTAGAACTTTACCCTTCTCACTAGGTGATGAGTTTGACTGCTCTCAATAAAAGAGACGGCCTTATATTCAAATGATTAATTACCAAAACTCACATGTTTTGTCATAAGGGAGCCTCCATATCCTACCCCTTCCTCCAGAGAGTGGGTTAACACTATGCTAATTGGCCTCCCAGTTTACAGTATCAATTCCCAGTGGCTTCTCATTGGAGTGCCCCCTCCTGCTCATGCTTCCAGACACACACGTATGCATGCACATGTATGGACAGTAGTCCTTTGTTTCACACTTTCATATAGCGTTAGGACTCTTAGCCAAAGACCCCAGTCCAGAGACACCTTTGTGTGAATTAGGCAGGCACATGTAGCTTAGCAACAGGGGCAGGAACTGCACTTCAGGCTTCTCCGGCCCTTGAGCATTTCTCTTGTGCAGGGCTCAGTCTGCACAATTATTTGAGACAGCTATGACCTACCTTAAGTAACAACAAAGCAATTCTGGGAGCCATGGACACAGCTTGCTCAGATCTCACCCTATAGGAAATGTAGTTGACTAAGAATCAGTTGCCTCCACTTTGGACCCATCAGCACCTTTATGTCAGGGTCAGGTTTCCCTTGCCTGTTCCTGGCTGTGACTAATCACAGCAGGGTTCAGCCCAGTCCATGCCTACGGAATGCACCACTCTTCTAAAGAGCAACTCCAGCTTGCAGACTTCCGTCAGCTTGACAAAATGTCTTTAGAACTGTGCACAGGTTGACAGTCTCCTTGCCCAGCCTGCCTGGTTCCTCTCCTTTCCCAGCATTGAGGTTACAGGTTATAGCTCTCCCTGTTTTTACTTGCTTCCTTTCTTCATCCTTCACACGTTAGCCTTGAGCATTTATAATTCTTTCTTGGCACAACCTCCTCAAAAACCCTAACACTACAACCTGAAAATTCAGGTTTTCCCTGTAGTAGACACAAGTTAAAAGCTCCATCATCGATTTCTTGTGTGACCCTCCCAACCATTCTAAGGAGGCATTCATCAGTGCTCTTTATTTTGTCACTGATGCCATGGCAATTTAGAGAAAGCAAATAATGTCCCCATCATCACACGAGTCGCTTGAAGCAGAGCAGGATTTTATCATAGGTCTTTCCAGTCCTGATTCTGAACTACTCTTCTATACCAGCTTTGCTCTATCCTCTACCTTACTGGAACTGAGAAACTCATTTCAAAGTTGAATGCAATTTTTATTTTCTCACAAAAGAGGGCAAAGCCAAATACTACCTTTTCCTTGAGGAGAATTACAGAATTACCTAACTGGTGCATTTAGTAAAAATATAATGTAAAAGATACTATTCTAGGAGTAAACCGAGAAGTCACAATTAACTCAAAGTAGGATGTTTTAAGACTGTGGAACTAAGTGTTTCGTGAGTTTAAAATTATTATTTGGGAAGTTGTTGATCTGAAGCAACAATGTAAGTATCTAAGGAAGGTCTATTTCCACAGTCTAGCGAGGCACAGTCCCACACTAATGTCCACTGATGATGCAAAGGCCCAGAAGGTGGCCAAACTCCTGAGGCTAGTCATTACTCTGTCACTAAATACTAGAGTACCACAAGCCCTAAAACTGGATCAATTTACAACTGAAGCTCTTCATGAATTCTAGGAAAACCTGAGAACATTACAATCTTAAAGAAAATACTCCCTAAACATCAGGCTTCTTGCTTCTTGGCTTGTAGAAGGTCTGTGGCAACATTTTTTAATTTAATTTTATTTTTTTTGAAAATAGACTAGGATACATGAGGGGTTGGCCAACCCATGTGGAGGACATCTCTGTCACAATAATTATAACCACTATCTATTGGAGGCTGATTATGTTCCAAACATTTAATTACATCCTCTGCTTATATTGCACATGCATTATAGTAGTGAGAAATGCTTCTCTATAAGGTCAGAATTTTAATGGTTATCTCAATATCAAAAATTTATGAAACTGATGTTTAGAAATTTTAAACAATTTACTCAAAGTCCTACAAGTGCTACTAGGTAAAAACAGGACACAAAACAAAGTCTATCTGATTGCAGGAAATATTAATTCACTAAGAGATACTTCAGTTGAAATTTGGGTGGTTTAAAATTCACCTGTGCTTAAGCAACATGTTTCAGACAATCTGTACTTAAGAAAAGCAAGTGGTATTTTAATAATGTCATCCAAAATGAGAAAGGAACCCTATGTAGTAGTTTTCCCAAATGATTCATGCCATGCTATGCAATATCCTCCAGTATTAAAAAGTATAAAAGTTTTTAAAATAGTGAAATTGTACCTGTGCTTAATAAAATGAGGTTCTATGCAACATCTATGGTACTCCAACATCATGTATCGGAATCATTTGGTGGACTTGTTAAAATATGGGTTATTGGTTCCCAGTCCCAGTTTTTTATTCAGTATGTCTGACAATTTGCATTTACAACAACTTTCCAGCTCACTCTGGGATGCAGCTTATCCAGAGAACTCACTTTTAAAATGACTTTAGTAGAGGTCTTTATTTTCTTCTTTCACATTTAGGCTTTAATGTTATAAAAAAGACAAAATATCAAGTTCCTGAACTGTCGAGACTGGTAAACTATTAATTAACACAACAAAAATTCAGAACTATGACAGCATGAAGTGGTGGAGCTGAGATTCCCAGTCTTTGGATTATCATTGCTCTTTGACTCTAAGAAACTCCTTGACAGAGAGCGATCTGGAGCAATCCCCAACAACTATAGCAAACCAGCCTAAGGAAGGCTGTGATTTGCCTCTGTAATAATCTTTCTTTGGAGAATTATAAGAAGGCACCCTCAGATAGCAACATGTGACACATTCTTTTTCTTTGCCTTAAGCAAATTTAAGCAAGCCCCCCATATTTTCATGGATATTCTTTAACAGTGTCTATTAAGATGTTCTCTGAATATTTAATCTCCTAATCTTCCTTCCATAAGTAAGTAAAATAAGAACCAGATATTATTTCAAACATTTAGTCTTTCCATGTCTCCCATTTCCAGTAGAGAAAAAGGCCATGATTGGCTTCCCTGTTTCCCTGCTTATTCCGTTCCTCTAACTCCAGTCAGTAGGTAGCCAGTGGCTGGCCAGGGTTAGGAGTGGAGATCTGTGGGATCTTACTGACACTAATCTGATGTTGGTTTTCTTGGGCACTGGCAGATGTGGAAAGCATTCTTCTACAAAATGCTCTGCTGAACTATTAAGTAAAATAGTGTCTCTTCTTCAACTGTTACTCATAGCTCCCCCGCCTTCAGCTCCTGCATCCACACAGAATACAGCAGCCTCTGTTAAGTGAGGTAACTTCAGCCTTTTCAGGAAGTCCTTAGACAAGGGTTTATTTTTTCAAGATTTCTGCTTGGGTTATTTTCCAGAATCTCTATTTATTCAAGTTTTCATTTGTAGCCTGCATTGTCTTCCTTATTTCATTCAATAATTTTTCTGTGTCTTTTTAGTCTTCATTAATATTTGAAAAGTAATTCCTTGAAATTCTTTATTCAGTATTTTATCTATAGAAATGTCTTTGATGTCAGTTACTAGAAAGGTAGGAACTTTTAGAGGAATCACATTGCCTTATTTCATATTTGTTGTATTTTTATGTTGGGACTTGTTCAACTGTTACAACAGACATCTCTTCCATTTTTAGATGAGATTTTTTTTATGGGATAGCCTTCTCTTGAAAACAGGCCATAAGATGAGGGGTCTATTTTTAAATGAGCCTGTGCAGACATTGCCCCTAGAGATTCCTTAACTAGTCATTGGAGACTGGGATCCTTTACTGCTATTGACGGACAGTGGTCTCCATCCAAATTCAGTTTCCTCCTCTGTTGCCATGGTCTACTTTAGCCTGCAGTCTGTGGAAATGTCTTTCTTTCAGGATAAAAATCATTTGTAGTAGGATACCAGGTTCCAGGAGCCATTAATAAAGCCCTTTAAGTAGTGTCTGAATCTTCTACTTTTTGGTTCTGGACTTAAACAGAAAAAAAAGGAGCATTTGATCAAAGTGACACAACCACACAAATCAAAGTTATCTCCCAGGCTACAAAGAAAGCCCTTTCTTTGCCAAACTGACAAAACTACGTGTAAGTCATGATCCATAAAGCTATTCTTGAAGTACGTCACTAAAGTGACAGGTGTGGAAGGGTATACAGCACTTTTAGCAAATAGAATCTTTAAGACAAAGACACAAAATAATATACTGGAGTTTGCTCCTTAGGGACTGGCATTACTTTCAAATACCAAGTAAATGTATAAAGCAACACATTTCTACCATTCCAGTAGTTAAAGCAATTTACCTTCATCAGTGACTGTGCAACAAACTTAATAAATAATATCATTTGCTTGAGTTCTAAAGGGATCAGGGATATGAAGTCAATGAAAAAACAGTTTATACTTGACTAAAAACATATGTTTACCTGTCCACCCCTGTAAAATTCCAACAAAGTCACAGTATAAGCAAGAAAATATATTCAATACAGCCCTAGAAAGCCTAAGAATATGTGGAGTAGAAAGAGTGAAGGTGCCAGAAATCCTGAATGGTGAGGAATTTGTAGAAGGTAATAAGATATAAAACAAGAGGGAAGCAACCACCAGCAAAGGTCACACTGAGAGAGGAAAGGAAGGTAGAGTCTGCCAGCAAACCGTGTAGATATTCCAAAGGCTGCACATAGAACTCGCAGGAGGTGCTAGGCTTTGAATATCTTTTTCTGCCCAAACTCATACTGGAGCGTAATCCTCACACTAGCATCTGAAAGAGCAGAAACTGATTCCGACTCTGGTTGTTGAAGATGGAGCCTTTGAGGTGATCAGGGTTAGATAAGGTCAGTAGGGCTGCAAGAAAGAAGAGAAGAGAACAGACACCCAGGGCTCCACCTGTGATCTCCGTGAGGCTCCTCATGTGATGCTCTGTGCAACCTGGAGACACTTTCAGCAGGAAGACATCGCCGGTTGTGGCACCAGCAGAAACGTAAGCCCAAATAAACCTCTTTTCTTTGAAACTTACCCAGTGTGTGGCACTGCATTATCAGCAACAGAAAGCAGACTTCCGCAAAGGATGATTGTACACCGTGGATACAACTGAAGGATGGAAACAACCTGACCACATCCCTGTTCTCAGCATAGCAGGTCCCATTCAGCCTTCTAAAGTGAGACTTCGGACACCACAGACTGAAGGAAGCTTCTGCAGCTGCAAACTAATGTTTTATTACGGAAATCATGAGCAAGGGATATGGCGCCCTGCACCGAGAAGGAAAATTTGCATCAGATCCCATGAGAACTATGGGTCAACTTTTTTTCTAAACAAATTATAGGTTGAAGAAGAAACAAAGTAGGGCCGGGAGTGGTGGCTCACTCCTGTAATCCCTGCACTCAGGAGGCTGAGGCAGGAGGATCCATTGTGAGTTCGAGACCAGCCTGGGCTACAAAGTGAGCTTAAGGCCAGTCTGAACGGCATAGCGAGACCCTTTCTCCAGAAGACAAGGGCTGGAGATTTAGTTCAGTGGCCTAAACGCCTGCCTGGCAAGCGTGAGGTCATGAGTTCAATCCCAGGTGCTGCAAAAAAAAAAAAAAAAAAAAAAAGAAGAAGAAGAAATAAAGTAAGAATATAAGGAATTTAGAAAGCAATGACAACGCTATGTAACATTGAAGGTGTGATTGAAAAATATGGTGGATGTTTAATGTTTTTAAAACATTTAGCTAAAGGTGGTGTCTGTTTCAAGTTTGAAAATTGTATTTTAAATATTACCAATAAGAATTGAATTTAATTATAAAATCACTATAGTAAAAGATTACTAAGAATAATAGGATAAATATATTAAAAGTGAAGGGAGTATTTTGAGGTAATCAATGGCAATATGTGTTTTATTTATTTTAATTGGTACATTTTATATACACATAGCATTCATCATAGGGAATTTGTACCTGCACATGATATATTTTGCTTCTTTTTTCCCCATCCCCTCTCCTCTCTTCAAACCTTTCCTTAGTTACAAAAACTTTGCTTCCATTTTTCCTTCTATTCTCTTTCTTTTTCTTGTCCCTTGCTTCCTTTCTGTCTCCCCACTCTCTTGTTCCCCTTCCCATTTGAAGAACGTTTTCTTCTGATTTCCCAATATCTATTGTACATTTTGGTCCTTATTTCCACTTTCAGTTTCTCACACCAGAAAAACAATGCAATATCTGAACACATGTGTACAATTTATTTCACTTAAGAGTATGGTCTCAAGGAACATCCATTTAAAATTTAGTGAGAACTGTCTGAAGTTTTTCCTTCTTTATGGCAGAGTGGTATTCCATTGTACTAAAAAACTACATCTTTATCCATTCATCAGTTGATAGGCATTTAGACTGTTTCCAAGATTTATTACAAACTGTGCTGCCACTTTTAAAATTTGAATATGAACCATATTTTTTTTATCACCTCCATTGAGCAAACATTTTCAGCAGTTTCTGTCAAATAAAACATTCTGTTGTGTCCTACTCCGTTTTATTCAATGTACCTGGTACTGTGTGCCTTCTGGCTTTTCCCAAAGTCAAAATGATCATGAAAGGTAAATGTTTTGAATCAATTCAGAGCATCAAGGCTAAAGTCACACTACTTCACAATTTAAAGACACTCCAGAACTGCTTCTGATCTACTTCTGGGAAGTGGCAAGAATGACAGAATAAATACATTTTAAGCAAGGGGTAGTACTTTGGAGGGATTCATGGTAATGTGTGTTTTACCATAATTTTTTAAATTTTAAATTTAAATATTCAGTGTATGTTTTGATCACATCTCATATATGCCTTATCCTATGATCAACACATGGAATTTTTCCCAAGTTCACATCTGAATCCAATTTTGTTTCTTTGACACACAAATAACTTAGGCCCTAACTTTAACACTGAAGATCAGCTACTTCTGTAAACCCTAGAGCTTCTGATCTCACCACCGTAGGGACTCTTTTCCTCTCTTGCACTAAGTATTTTTCTTCTTACTCAGTTCAGAAATACACTGTTAAAATACTCCATTTCTGTGATTTAGACTGGAAACTCATCCTGACATTTTGAAGAGAATCTCTGAATATATTTCTATTTGAAAATGTCCCTCAACATTATTTCCCTCATCATGCTTCATTTCTCACTTCAAGCTCTCCAGTTTTAACACGTTATTTCTCAAATCAAGCTGCAGGCACTTTTATTCCCCCATTCTTTTCATATGGAAACTATATGGTCATCTTCCACAATGCTGCTCAAGCGTCCTCTTTCCTGAGAAGCCTCTCAGGGACTCCTTTGGTGACATAATTAACTTCATTCTCAAGCTCCCACACCTTTATTCCCAACACCTACATCTATGTCCTCCCTAGGCTATGGGATCCTGTTTTGAAACTGATGGAATCTAAATTATTTTCACTGTACCATCAGCACCCAGTGTGGTATCAAAATTGGTTGCCGCAACCCATGTAGAATAGATAAATAACTTTCCAAGTGCAAGGGGTAAGTAGCTGTGTAGTGGAAAGGCATGCCATACCCACTTGATAAGAATAGACATCACCACCAATGAAAATTGGTCAGAAAAAAACTCAGATGCCTAGAGTAAAATTCCAAGTACAGAGAAGTCATTTTAATAGTTTAGTCAAAGTAGAAAACTGGTAATATAGTTTCTTGTACAAACATCCAAAAATTAATTGGAAAGGAGAAAAGGCTGAATGTTAAAGAGGTCAGTGAGGAGTAAATGGCAAAATTCAGTCCCTAAGAGTGGAGGAAAATCCTAAAAATGGCTAATAAAGTCTTAATAATCCTCCCAATGAACTTCGCAGGACACAATTACCCTTCTGCTGGTTCTACCTGGAATCTTTGAAATATCCACACAGTTTGCCCAGAGGCTGTTAGATTTTAAAGTGTGGCAGTGGCTTACAGAAGAGTTTCAGAACATTTACTCTGCCCCTCCTTATTTCCAGGGTCAGCTTATCTTCTCCATGATCTGTCCTAGCCTGCTCTTGACTTACCATCCTGATTGACATTGGTTGGGAATCCCCGGTAAATAAGTCTTTCCTTCCACCAATGCAGATAATATTACATTACTTTTCTAGAAAGATAATTTCCTATCTGCTGCTCAAAAGTAGTTTATTACTCTCTACCTAATTTTTAGATGTTGACATTTGAAAAATACCTCTGGCTAATATTGATATACGGGAATGAAACTCCCAACCTGCTATGCGTCTGGTATGAGCTTGTATTCTCTAAAATCAAAGAATGAATTTTAGGAACGATGGAGGTTAAGAGCAGAATATATTTATTGAGAGAAAGAAAGCTTCTGTCTGAGGGACAGAAGGGGTCCCGAGTAGGTTGCCAGAGACTGTCTTTTCTAGGGACTTTTATAGAGTAAACTCATGAGATGAGATGGGTCCAAGGTGGGGAAGAATGGGAATTCCTAAGGTGGGCATAAGGTGGGACAGAACTATGGTTAACCAATAAGATTAATTGCTCAGGTAAAATTGATTAAGTTGGGGGCAAGCGGGGAAGCGAGTCACATAGCCAGGGAGCATGCTTAAGGAGCAGTGACTCTTCCCTTAGAGGGTTGGGATAGTGACTCCTGGCTTCCTCAGAGTGCTAGAGACCCATTTAGAATATCCGTCCTCAGGAAGTGGGTGCATTTGTTTGATCTTTTGTCCCAAGGTCTGGCCCACAGCAGAAGGTGTCCGTCTCCCCCACAGTTGCAAGGTATCTGGGTTTTTGCATTGGCTCCTTTGAGGGCCTAGTCCTGTCTGACTGCCTATAATAATTCTAACTAACTCAGCTGCCTGTAACAATATGAATATTAATATCTGTGTTTGTCCATAAATGTCTGTTAAGTGAAAATTCACTAGTATATTTTAATGCTCTTAGATGGTCTCAAATTTTTAGTTTAAAAAATTCTGAATTATACACTCCATTTTCTCCTCTGTAGAATTCATACACAAAATATCCAACTGGTAAGAATCACTTGTCTGTAGCTATAAAAAACCAGTTCAACCAATGACTACAAATTCTATCTCTTTAATACTTAAAAGTCATTTATCTTCATATTTAACCCAATTAGCAAGATAATAAATATCAAATATCATAAAATCTGAATAACTGACTATAAAAACATACCTACTAAATAATTTCATGAACAAAATAATTCAACCATCTTTATAATTTTCCTAAGTTACAGATAATGTGCATTAATATACAATATATTCCCACACTAAAATTATGCATTTTTCAGAATCTTTAAGAACTACAATTTCTAATTAACTATTCTAATTAATGAGAAATAACTATACCCATGCAAAAATCAAAACATCAATGATTAAAGAATGAAATACACTTATGCTTCACTTAAACTGATCTGTTCAGATATTAATTTGAAACATCTTAGTGTCTCAAAAACTGCATCAAAGAAAAGGTTTGTAATATTTGTGCTACATTAGTGCATGGTTCCACAAATCCATCAGGTTGGATGATAGGTTATTAACTATTTAGAAACCTGTGTGTGACATAGGCTCCAACTCAATGTGACCAGAAAACCTAAGCTCTGAGTGCCAAAATTATGCTTATTTGGGGGCTTAAAAAGAAACAAAGTGACTGGGGACTTTTTTTTTCAATTGTAAATTAAATGGTATTCCATGTTCAACAGGCACAAAATGGCTTTAGGAGATGTGCTATATCTCTAACAGCCTACCCAGTAAAGTGATTTAACATGTGCATTCTGCAAGCTTCCAAGGGTCACCACATTGCTAAAATCAACCCTACTTGAGTCTGATGTTTCTAATCTTATTTTCTTGGTATTTTCTGCCTGGTGCTGTCTTTCTACTTCCCTGATTGGCTTTTATCTTCTTGACTCCTCTCTTACTAGGTGGTAAACAAATCCCTGCTGAGCTGTAAACAAACCTCCAGGCTAGGCAGGACCTCTGGGAGTTGAGCTGACACAGTTATAAAAAGAAGTCTGAACTCTTAAAGAGATGTGGAACCTTTAAAGGATGTAGAGAGCAAAGCATTGAAGATTTTTTCTTCAGTTTCACCATTTGTACTCAAGATGGCTGGGAAGAAGTCAATAGGAGAGAGATAGCTTCAGGCAACAGAACATGGAGAACTACACAAAGCAATGATTTTCAAAAATCTTTTCCTTGAAAGTGAGAACAAAGCCATAAGCAAATATTATTTCATTGGCAACTACCACAGTTTCTGGTGTTGATAATAGCTTCTCATAGTTCTGTAGTGCTTTGAACGCTTTCGCATGCATTATTTGCTGCTCATAACCTGCCCCCAAAACCGGCTTCACAGCTCTCTGCCCGCCTTCCCATCCAGCTCCAGGTCCCATAACCAGACTGTACTCACTGCTGTCTCCTTAAGTGTGTAATTCCAGTTCTCCCTTCAACTGGCCTATTCCAACCTCATTTGACATTTACAACCAAGACTAAAATATGACTTTCTCTGAAAAGCTTCCCTGGTAAACCATCTTGAGTAACCTTGCCTTCCTTCCTTTGTACACTGGGTCAGTGCTCATGGCATCACTTGGTGAAATCACGTTCTGTGTTTCATAAGATGTGTTCTATTACCATAGTGATACAGGGGAATGAAACTTCTAACCCACTATGTCTGGTATGAGTTCGTGTTCTCTAAAACCGAAGAATGAATTTTAGGAACAACGGAGGTTAAGAGCAGAATATATTTATTGGGAGAAAGAAAGAAAGCTTCTGTCAGAGGGACAGAAGGGGTCCCGAGTGGGTTGCCAAACACTCTGTCATTTTAGGGACTTTTTATAGAGTAGATGGGTCCAAGGTGGGGGAGAATGGGAATTCCTAAGGTGGGCATAAGGTGGGACAGAACTATGGTTAACCAATAAGGTTAATTGTTCAGGTAAAATTGATTAAGTCTGGGACAAATGGGGAAGCGAGTCACGTAACCAGCGAGCATGTTTAAGGAGCAGTGACTCTTTCCCTAGGGGGTCGAGACAGGTGACTCCTGGCTTCCTCAGGGAGCTACAGACTGATTTAGAATACCAGTCCTCAGGAAGTGGGTGCATTTGTTTGATCTGTTGTTTTGGGTCCGGCCCAAAGCAGGAGGTATTTCTCTCCTTTACAATTGCAAGGTATCTAGGTTTTTGCATTGGCTCCTTGGAGGACCTGGCCCTGTCTGACTGCCTATAATAATTCTCGCTATCTCAGCTTCCTGTAACAATAGTTTAAAAATCTCCTGTTATTTAAGTTTTTCCCACTATTCTTTGTCTCCTTAGTTAATGTTTTGGCTTGTATCTAGATGTTCACCCAAAACCTCAAACCCTTATAGGTACAGCTTTTGGGAGTGACTGGACCATGGATGTGTGACCTGGATTAGTCCACTGATTGTTTTAGCGTAATTCTGGGTGTGACTGAATGTGTTTACAAATGATGGAAGACAGTGGCACCGACCCACAAGCTTGTAGCCTGGATAGAATAAAAAGGGAAAGCAGAAGGAAGACTGCTGATTTTTGCCTACCATGCCATAAACTGCATCTTCTCTGGCATGCTGTCCTTCCTTGGTACCAGGCAGCTATGAATTGAAACCTCTACAAACTGTGAGCTAAAATAAACTTCTCCTCCTTTAACTTGTGGGTGTCAGCAATGAGAAAGTAACTAAGACAGCTAAACAGCAAAACTCATGAAACCAAATGTGAGAATTTAAGCGATTAATTTTGAACAAACTGAGTTTGATGAATTATGGTTATCCAGCTATAGTTAGATCCTAGGATCAATAAGGAGGCAACCAAGAGCTCTCCCCACAATAAAAGCTCTAATGCCAAAGGAAGAGGAAATGGATATGATTCGTAAATAATTGATGTCTACGGGAAGCAGGGATAAAAATGGAGAGCGTTTGTGCATTCTTTGACCACATTGTTACGCCACTTAATTAGAAGCTACTTACAGATAGAGATTCTATGTTATTAATACGATTTACTTCAATGAATTAAACTAGGAATTGAAAACTAAGGAGGAGTGAGGT
>RJWT010021197.1:0-17682 GCA_004365215.1 Cuniculus paca | reverse complement strand
TGATTTCAGGTCCCTGCATTTAGCAATTTAACCCTATAGAGCCCATTAACCCATAACAGTGGTCAGTTGCCATTGTAGCTAGAAATTGTTAGAAAGGGTCAGTGATTTCAGCCTCTTTTATAGCCAGCATATTACTGTGGCATTGTTTTATACATTTTGTGGTTACACTTTTCTGCTGGATGTTCAAGACCAAGTTAAAGTGAAACTTGGGAGCTGGGGATATAGCTCAATGGTACAGCATCTCCCTGGCAACTGCAAGTTCCTGAGTTCAAGTCCTGTCATCAAAAATAAAAAATGACTAAATAAATAAATAAAATTAATTTCTTGCTATCTGTCAAGGTCAGTTAAGTCTCCTCAGGATTAACCTTGAAACTATATATAGCACCTCTCAGTTCTCGTGTCAGTGTCAGTTGTCTGGCTGAATCAGGGCTATTGCATGACCAAATTGCTTTCTGTGAAAGCTTGGGAAACTTCTCTCTCCTGGTAACTCTCCTTTGGCACACTATACACCATTGATCTCCTTCCTCTGTAGTCCAACAATCCCATTGGACAGGAGGTCGAAGACTCACTGAGTTATAGGTTGTCACAGCAGAGGTTCTCTTATGTTGTGGTTCCTTATTGACCTTGGAGGGAAGGACCAAAATATTGGCTGTCCTCTTAGCCCATCTATCTTTCAAGTTTTTGGTCTCTAAACCTCAGTTGTTGAACATTCAGAAGAGAAGGTTTACATTATAATGGGAGTATTGACCTTAATATTACAATTTTATCTAAATATCAAACACCTTGAAACATAAAGAACCACTATTTCCTACCAACCATGGATGTTCTAGTAGTCAAATCCCTGTACAATGTTAATAGACAAGTTATACAGTTTTACAGAAAAATTGAAGTGATAACCCATTCTTAATATTTAAGCATGAAAATCATGACATTTTTGTAAAACACTTAAATTTCCATTTTGACATAGAATAGCCACTTTGTAAATCATTTTTATCTAGTGCATAAGAAGCTCTCACATAATTTATTGTCCTTTAATAGATATCATTGAAGTGTGTAACATTGCTTGGACTGCTTCATGTCTAAAAACTCTAAATGTAGTGGCACAAACAGCATAAGATGTCACATAAGTTTTTGTAATTATTATTGACTGATGACCTCATGTTGCTTTGACATGAGCCTTCTATCATAAGTAGCTGGAACGCAAAGGAAAGGCAAGTGTCTGAATCTGAAAGAAAAAAGTTTATCACCATAAGCAAATCCTGTTTTATATTTTGGAAGACCTGTGCATCTGAAGGCTTGACTACATTTAATACACCACAAGATTGTCATAAAAAATCAATTGTCATACCCATGTGAAAACTTTTGTTTCTTAATTTAGTTTTGTACCAGAAAATGTTTAGATCAGAAAACCTTGTAGTTTTATTTCTGGAAAACTTAACCTTTTGATAATGACCTATATAAACATACTGCAATAATACATTTTGAGCAGTATTTATTAAGGCATCTCCCATAAGGGTACAGAGATCATTAGGGCATCCTATTAATGCACAAAGGCTGTGATATGATTTTTTCCTCAGGTAGTTTCTCCTTTAATTACCAAAGGGAGCCCTGACCAATAATTCCCTGTTACAGTTTGTAGGTGGCCCCCTAAGCCTCACATAGTCATGGAAGTGGCTAAATCTCGCATTTGTGATTGACTCATTGTGTAGCACTGGGATTGGTGGTGTGAGTCCTGCACCCACCCAGGGGTAGAGCTGACGTGCAATGTAAGGTCGGAAAAGAGATATGTTTTTCTCTCTTTTTGCGCAGTTCGCTCTTCTTGCTAGTTGCAGCCACCATGAATGGCTCCCCCCTCAGCCACGCCACCCTGCCTTTGAACCATCTGAGTATGGACTAAAACCCCCAAAACTGTAAGAAATAAACCTTTCCTTCCTTCACTTTGGGCATCAGGTATATTGTCTCAACAGCAAGAAAAAAGTAACCAAGACAGAATTTGGTACCAGAGGAGTGGGGTCATTGTTCTCACTGTACCTGACCATGTGGTTCAAGAGCCTTTGGGAATGGCTTGTGGGAAGAGTTTGGAAAGTTTCGGAGATGTCGCTTGAGTGCATAGAGCTGAAGCAGCTTAGGTTGTTCTGTAGGGGAGATTCTGCTCAGAGCTCAGGAAACCAGAAGGCTGGTAGAGAGCCTGCTGGTAAAGACTAGGCTCAGGAGGTTTCTGCTAGGAAGAAGGCTGCATTGGCTGTTGGACTCCACATGATGTGTGCTGTGGTTGGCAGAAAGTCTGTCTGCATTCTGCTTATGTCCAGAGATTTTGCCTGAGACTGAGATTAAGGGTGATGTCCTGATTAATCTGGCAAAAGAAATTTCAAGACAGTCAAATGTGGAGGCTGTGGCATGGCTATTGTTGGCAGCTTTTAGCCAGATTTATATTGGAAATCAAAAGCAAAGAGCCCAGCATAGTGATTTAAAATGTGAGTTTGGTTGAAAAGCTGTGGACTATAAAGATAGAGTTGAAACCTCGATTGCTGAAAAGGAACAAAAGATGGCCTGGAGACATCCCAGGAAGCAGCGGGTCTCCACCCTTTGCTGCCTCAAAGATACAAAAGTAAAAGACCTTGCCCTGGGGGAGAAAGCGTCAATGTGCAATGTTCCAGAATGGCAGCAGAGGCCCCATGAGGTTCCAGAATGGCGGTGGCATAGAGAATCTGTTCCTCGTGATAGGGTTCAAAGTGTCCAGAAATCCATTCACTCAACCTCTATGGCCAAGAAAGAGGAAAGCCTGGCTACTGCTCCAGCTGGCAATGGACCTTGGCAGCATCCATGTGGTGCTGGTTTTAGGTGCACAGAGAATGCATGCATTCTGAGGTAAAAAAGGTTTCCACCCCAATTTCAGAGGGCCTGGGAGGCCAGGCACTGCACCCCTGAGAGGGCAATATGTGAAGCTGTGAGTGTGAAGCCAAAGTGGAGACCTCAGAAATTTAAAAAAGTCAGGACCGTGGATCATCTAAGGAAAGCTACAAAGATTGAACAGAGTGAGCATAAGAAAAAAGCTGTAGGGACTAAAACCCCTAAAAGTGCCATGGAGGTGGAATCATACAAGCCCTTTGGAGCTCACAATTTGCCACAGATTGCTTCAGATGCTGGACATACAGCTACAGGACTTAACATTTGCCCTGCTGGATTTTGGACTTGCTTTGGTTCCAATGCTTTGGATTCCAATTTGTAACTTTTGGAATGAAAGTGTTTGACTTGTGCCATGCATGTTGGAAGTGTTTAACTTTGCTTTCATTTGTACAGGGGCTTACAGCTAAGAGTTTGCCTTCCATCTCGGAGGAGACTTAGGACTTGGACTTTTCAGCAATGCTGAAACTGTTAGGACTTTGGCAACTCTTGGATGGACTAAATGTCTTATGTATAAGGGATGTACACGAGTCTTTGGGGGATGTCTTGGTTACTTTTTCTCGTTGCTGAGACACCCAAAATTAGGGAAGAAAAGGTTTCTTTAGCTTATAGTTTCAGATTTCGGTCCATAATCAGTTGGCTGCAAGGCAGGGTGGCATGGCACTGGGGCAACACTTCAAGACAGCAGCCAGAATAAAAGAGAAAAAGTAAGCCTCTTCTCTACCCCCAAATTGTACACAGGCCACCCCCCCTTTCAGCATGGGTGTAACACTCACAAAATGTCCTTGCCCTCCTTTGCACAGGATGAGGATATTTGCAAAGTAAGAATACTGGCTCCCTGCTGAGTCAGTTAAACTTCTAAACTGCTCAAGTTGACACAATGTATCAACCAGAAGAGGGGACCAGGGGTAGAATGTTATGGTTTGTAGGTAGCCCTGGAAGCCTTATGTGGTCATGGAAGTGGCTAAATCTAGCCTTTATGATTGACTCATTGTGTAGCACTGGGATTGGCGGTATGAGTCCTGCGCCCACCCAGGGGTGGACCGATGTATAATGTAAGGTCAGAAAAGAGACATGTTTTTCTCTTTTTGCATGGTTTGCTCCTCTTGCCAGTTGCAGCTGCCATGAATGGCTGCCCCCTCAGCCATGCCACCCTGCCTTGGAACCAGCTGAGTATAGACTGAAACTCCCAAAACTATAAGAAACAAACCTCTCCTTTCTTCACTTTGGGTGTCAGATGTATTGTCTCAACAATGAGAAAAAGGTAACCAAGACATTCCCCAAGCCCAAAAGGTCCCCACTTAGTTATCTTAACAAATTTCTGATGACTTATGAGAAAATCAATTTTAACATCATTAGGACCAGCTGGCAAGCCAGCTGGAGTCATGCTTTCTAAATATACAAGCCAAATTAAATGATGAACAATTCTTCAATAATCCAAAAATTCAAAAAGCAAGAAAAAAATGGTTGAGCTAAAATAAAACAGCTGTTTACAGTTAGACTAACAGACAAACAGATACACAGACAATCTACTTATAAAATCAGAGTACACTCAAATATATTTTTGACCAAATTATAATAACTGTTTTGTAATCTCTTAAAAGAAAAATTTGAAACACAATCATTTATCTATAATTAATATATATTTTTATATTTTATTTTTTGTTAATAATATTGGCACTTTTCATGTCCAATCATCTCCACACACTATATCTGAGACTTTCTTTTCCCATTTTTGGTTACCATCTCCTGTGCATTGTGGGTTAATGTCTTTAACTGGCCTGAGATTGGGTCTGGCCTCATCCTGATCTATTGGCTGTGGCATGGTCTCCAAGTCGTCAAGAAGGCAATGCTCCACAGGGAAGAACACTGGCTTCTTGAAAGGTGTAACTAGCTCCTTCTCTGGGTCTGCATCCATGATACAGCTGGACAGCATGCTCTAGCAACCAGATAGGCCGTTCAGCATTCTCTGGAAAGATACATGCATACTCCCAGCCCCATAGAGTGCTGGGCTGGGTCCCTTCCATTGTCCAGTATGAAGATCTTTCCAAATGACCCTTCCTAGCTTCTTTTCTTTTACCTGATTGAATTGTCTTTCTGCTGCTATAGTCTCAACCCTAGTAGGATTTTAAAAGTTAGTAGCATTTAATGCCAAGTGAAGTCTATCATGAGGTGTGAATTTTTTGGAGAAGGATTCCCCTTTTTGTTTTTGGAGTTGAATTTTGAGTGCACAGTGAGCATGTTCAACAATTCCTTGACCTTGAGTGTTAAAAGGAATTTCCATGGTAATAGAAATGCAGAAATTTCACAAAATGTTTGGAAAACAACACTTGCGTAAACTGGGCCATTGTCAGTCTTAAGTGCTAATGGGCAACCAAGGGTACCAAAAGCACCCAAGCAATGATTAATGACATGTTTAGTCACTTGGCTAGTGCAGGTGGAAGCAAAAATAAATCCTGAGGAAGTATCCACTGAAATGTGGACCCAGCATACAAAACCAAACTCAGGAATGTGAGTGACATCCACTTGCCAGACATGATTAGAGTGTAACTCTTTGGGATTAACTCTCACAGGGAGTGAGGGAAGACGTATTATGCATGAGGAACATTGTTGAACAATTTGTTGAGCCTGTACTCAGGTTAAAAGGAAATGTTCATGTAAGACAGAAGAGTTTTGATGGAAAGTGGCAGGAGAGACAGAAGCCTGTTGAATAGCATCTGAGAGAGTAACAATGACAGTAGACAGCAATCTGTCTATTGCAGCATTTCCTTCAGTGAGAGACCCCTGCAATTAGGAATAAGAATGTAAATGACTGATAAAACAGGGAACATGGTGTGATCAAATGAAAGATCGGAAGAGTGTGAAACAAGTAAAAATGATTTTATGGCCATTATGAGTAGTGGCAGTGTTAGTGTGATGCAACACACCACAAACATAAGCACCATCTCAAAAGAGGCTAATATCTAAAAAGAGTGGATAACTGATCTTGCAAGGCCCATACATAGTCTGAAATTCAGTCATTTGTGTAGAAGAAAAACCTGTATCTTGTATTTGAGAAGAGAAGGTTGTTACATTAACCCCCTGCCCAAAGAGGACTCATCTGGGAAAAGAGAGACACCTCCTGCTTTGGAAACCTAGTTTATTTTTGAAGGAAAAACGAAAGGTGTGATGGAAGCAAACTGAATTAATTGTCTGGAGGATAATGACAATATCACCAGGAAAGTTAGCCAATGTGGATTGTCAAGAGGAGGAAAGTTACTGTAGCCACTGTTGTTGAACAGCATAAAGGGGACAATAACAGTTTAAGCCTCATGACCAAAGAGCTGAATAGCATGCATCTGCCCATGTACAGTCAGCCCTGCCACAGCATCATGAAAGAGGGCAATGGTTTTATGTGGAGCCTGCAACATATGAAGCCATTTAAAAGGGCCCAGAGACTGTTGAAAGACACCAGTGGGCATTTGCTAAGTTGGGAAAATAATTAAAAACATTGGAAAGATGGTTGAATTCTAGAAGGTTCAGCATTAAAAAGGGCCAGGTTAATTTTGTCCAGTGTGGCTTTAGCCTCTGATGTAAGTGCTGTTGGAGATATGAGTACCAGGTCCCCTTTGATGATGTCAAAGAAAAGGCCTAAACCATGAGATGTTAGCTTAAGACCTGGGCAGAGCCAATTAATATTAACAAGTAAAGTCTGAAAATCAGTTAAGGTTACAAGATGATTAACCTGGATCTGAACAACTTGAGCAAAATAGGTCTGTGTTGGATAAGGTGAATCAAATACAAGCAGGGTGCCATGGTTTGCACCTTTTCAGGAGCTACCACCAGGCCTGAATTACAAAGGGTACCATCTAATTAAAGAAATATTTTGTGCGAGATTAGTAAGGATTCATGTGCTAGAAGAATATCATACATGTAATGAATAAGATGGCCTGACAGACTGACAAAATGGCTGCAGCTACAAATTCTTGACATGAGGTAGGACTGTTTGCCATTCCTTGTGGCAGACAACAACATTGCAAATGGCACATAGGGACCTGACAATTAATGGAGGGTAAACTAAGGCAAAACGTTTTTTATTTTGAGGATGGAGAGGGATTGCAAAACAGCAGTCTTTTTAAATCCGTTGCCATGTGAGGGAAAAACGTAAAGGGTTAACTGTGGGACTGTGAAGTGCTCCCATAGGTTTCATGATATTATTAAAAGCCCACAAATCTTGTAGTAATCTCTACCTTTCTGACTTCTTTTTTATCACAAAATTTGGAGTATTCCAAGGGCTATTCAAGGTTTCTAGGTGACCCAGTGTCACCAGCATATGAGCTCCTGTAACCTTCTCCTGAGTGAGGGGCCATTGATCAATGCAAACAGGAACGTTCAAGTTTACTTGGATGCTGTCTGTGGGATCAGAGAAGAGATCAGGGCCCCTTCTGAAAATGTGAAGGTGAGTAACCTAATAAAGTGATCCTTTTTAGGGTCTACTGGAAGGAGTTCTTTCCTTCCCTTATTGTATGTACCAAGTCCTTGAGTGAGGAGAAAATCTTATTTGATAAGTTACCACAGAGTTGGAACTGACCAAAAATGTTCCCACATCTTGTAATATGTCACAAGTTCTTAAGTTGACAGGTATATGGGGGAGGACATAAGGTAAGAAATGCCCAGAGTGGTCTGCATTCCTCCAGGTTAACGATTTAGCACTTCTACTAGAATGAGAAACATTGCCCACCCCTTGTGAATCTGTAGTTGCTGCATCTAAAGGTCATACCATATTCCAATGGCTCTGGGCAATAACTTAAATATCTGAATATGTGTCCAGAAGCCCTTTGGTTATGGTTTATACATTGTGTCCACTTGAGAAGTCTAGAAGCTTAACTAAATAACTCAGCAGCTCTGTGTGCTGGGGTGTAGAGAACAAACAGTTACTCTTCTAGGGTATTATTGGCTGTATCAATTTGATAAAGTCAGAAGTTTTTGTGATTCAGTAGGGGGTCAGGGTCCCTAGTTTGCAACATCTTCAGCCTGTGCAAGAGGAGGGCAGGCAGATGGTGTGAGCTACACCTGCCCCAGGGGAGCAGCTGGCCTACAATAAAAGGCAAATGAGGAGGGACTGATTGCTGCTTCTTTGGAGGAGCTCCAATCTTTGCCTTTAGCTTGAACGTTGCCTCCTGGCTTCAGGCACAGACTTTTTGGCTTCTGCCTGGGACTCCAGTCTTTGTTGTAGACTCTTCAACCTTCCATCATAGACTCTCAGTGTTCCGTTGTAGACCCATCAGTTTCCTGATACGGACTTGCACGGAACAGTGCAGTAAGCTCCAGCCCTTGGTCTGGACCCTTCAACCTCTAGCACACAGATACCGTCTGAACACTCCCTCCTTCAACTTTGTGACTGACCATTCGAAGCCAATCTTGTCATTTCTTATACAGTTGTATAACTTGTGTTGTATCTTTCTCTAGTAAACCCTGACTGATAACACCTTAGAATGTTTCTCCTTTGATAGTCAGTTTTATCTCAGGATGATCTTGTTTAATCTGCTGAACCCAATAAGTATCAGATACCCAAAACCTTTGGATCCTCTTTATTTACATACTTTCCAATGTTTGTCAAAGGAAGAATGACCAATTGAGCAATACAAGTGCCTGGAGTGACTTGAACAATGTGTTTAATAGTTTGAACTATAAATTTGTTCTCCCCTGTATGATCAGCATTGATGACACCAAAATCTGGAGACTTCTTAAAGTGAGACTGCTATGACCTAGCAGGGGTCCTACTGTTCCTTGGGGTTAAGGTCCATTGACTCTAGTAGGAATATCTTGGTGTTGCATGTCAGAAGTTAATACAAATCTGGAAGAGAGACTGAGGTCCAAGCCTCCACTGTCTTTTGTTGCTTGCCAGAGATCAGAAACATGCTTGGTGGTGGCGGGGGAGGAATTAGGAAAAGACTATAAATGTAAAATGAGACAATAAATTTTTGTATGCATATGTGTATGTATGTGTGTGTGTGTATGCATAGAGTAGTGTTAACAGGTTATTAATTATGTACTTTTTACTCATCTATCTCAAGCTTACAAATTGATTTCTATTTTAAATAATTACTATTTTAAATCATCATTAGGTAAAATTCTCAGACATTACATTTCTCTGATGTTAAAATGAAAATCCTAAACATCAATAACATAACAGGAAAACTTTTTTCCATATGTATACACTAAAATCAATATTAAACACAGCATTTTATACTCTTGGCTAGAGATTACATCTTGAGACAGAGAGGATATCATCTGGATCTATAGAATACATCTTGAATATTTTTCCTTTACCTCTATACAATACTCTTGAGAAGATAGCATAATTTAAAGCATGCTTTACATATGTTATGGGTGCCATGGGTATTGTTTCTTGACAGATTTAAAAACTTGGTATTTTTACCACCAATCAACTTCTGAATCATGAAAAAATCCTGAAAATCCATAAATATATTATTGTACAGATCAAAATTGTGAATCTGGTATTTGCTGAATTTTATATATAGTTCTAAATTACAAAAGACATGAATATTATCTTCAAATCTATAATGATAAATATTCAGATTGCTCCTTCCATGAAAAAACAATTTGAAAATATTTTTAAAGACCAATTATGTACTATGTAAGTAATTTTCTAAGTTGGATACTCACAACAAACCTACAAACTGATTACTATTAATATTTCTTTTTACAAATTAGGCATACAGAGCTTGATTAATTTGAACAAGGTCAACAGCTAGTGAAACAGTAGAGATTAGGTTCAACTATATCATTCTATTTCCAAAATTCTAATCTAAATACCATGATCTATTGTTTGCCCTAATGATGATTTTTAAATATTTTGTATTCATATTAGTTTGATTTATTCATAAAATATTGTCCACTATAATTTATATTTTATATATCTATACACATATACAAATCAAAACAAACTAATATTTACTGAACACTAATCATGTGCCAGACATAGTAATAAAAACCTTCTGTTTATTATCATCCTAAATCTTACAAAAATTTCTATGAGAATTGTGATCCCCAGTTGAGGACCAAGAAACTGAGCACTCCAGATGTTGAGTTTACAGCTGGAGCTCAAGCCTTGTTCATGTCCGAGGCCTAAGTCCTGCTCTTTCCTACTACAGAACTGATTATAAATTGCAATACAAAGATCAGATCTTTTGAGTGAAGCATAATATATTGATTTTGTGAAGTAAAACATAGAACTTGCTAAAAAAAATGGGATGGGAAGCAAAGAAAGGACAAAACCACTGTCTATAGAAGCAGAGAGTTTAGATGGAGAAAGTGAATGAAGGGAAAGAATATAAGATACGCTATTTTAATTGGTTCTTTGCTTTAACTATATAACTGAGGGGAAAAGAACACAAAGGCAAATCAGGTAGTAAAGAGGAATATAGGCAAAATTCTTAGACATCACAGTAGATATTCCTTTAAAATTACTCATCAGAGTGTGTTTTATTTTTATTTTTTTTAATTTTTATTTATTTATTTATTTTTGTGGCACCGGGGATTGAACTCATGACTTTGCGCTTGCCGGGCAGGCGCTTAGACCGCTGAGCTAGATCCCCAGCCCTCAGAGTGTGTTTTATAACTGACACCATTTAACATGTTTATATGTATTTTGACTAGATTACCTTTAGTGTGTAATTGAATGGTACCTGTCCTCACAGTTCTTTAAAATTTGTGCCCCAAGTCTATAAAGTAAGGTTTCAAAACCAACAGGAATTGTTGTACTCTTCCTAGAATTGGCTAATTTCCTCTGGGTTTCACTTAATGTTTAGTTGAAGCAAGCTACCCAAAGCATATTTCCAAAAAAAAATTGCATCTAATTAGCATCTAGTTTCAAAGTCATGTAAAGTCAACAGTCAAGACACTGAGAGATGGGCCAATGTAAGAATTTTAAGAGCCATAGGATCACATTTCTTCATGTTACCCTTTTTTTGCATGTAAGCTTTAGGACATAGAACACTATGACATTAAACCAATGGTTTTTTTTTTTTTTTTCAGAATGTAAAGTCACATTAGAAGTAGTAGGAGGTAAGTGTGTGGTACTCTGTCTTACAATTATTAAAACATTAATAATGGCAGAAAAATGAAACAAATGTTATGAGAATCTTGTTAAACTTAAATTTTGCATTTATTTCAATATGATACTCATCAGTGATTATGAAGGTTTACCTCTAGTTTTACTAAGTCACATGGAGGGCATATAACTTGTGAAATTATCACACAAGTATTTCATGGGTTTAGGACTCTAAGGCTGGTCGGTACTTTTATTTCAAAACCCAACTGTTACAGAGCAAAAGTTTCCTAGGAGAATAAAATTTACTTGGAGACCTAGAGATTCCAACATATATATTTAGTCTTTCAAAAACCACTTAGGATTTTTCCATGTATGACTTGCTCCATACTTGATACATACATGATTAAAATCTTTTGGTTTGGAGTCTGTCCTTGAAACATTATTATCATAACCAAAGCTGTATTCATTTAGAACTTGACATAATGAAAGTGACCAGATACAGAGAAGGTAAATAACAGTGACCAAAAGTGGCCATACAGCTGAGTATTACAATTTCAGCAACTGTTAGAAGGAGGAAATCTTTTTCCTCTCTCTCTCTCTCTCTCTCTCTCTCTCTTTTTTTAAAAACAGAAGCATCACACATCTTCCACTTTATCTTCCTACTGACTGCCTCTGGGGTTTAGGGAAGAGAGACAAAAGTGGTAGTGCAAACTGCTTGGTACTGTATTTTTTTCCTCTTGGTGGATCAATCTGCAAAAGATTGAAAGAGCAATACAGGTGATATTTTTCTTATCTTTCAAAAGTCCTAATGTTTGATGTATTTTCTGAAAAGTTAAAAAGTCAAAGAGGTCATGAAATTCACAGGAGTGACATGTAGAAATTTTGTTAAGTGTAGCTTTGGGTTTTCCTATGTAAATAGCAAACCCTGATCTTAGCAGTATGTCAAGACTGATCATAGGTTCGCTGGGCTTTTATACCTGTGATGTTTAAGATGTTCCCCAATATGTAATTTTTGTCAGTAGAAAGAAGCAGTGGTTTCCACTGATCATGTAACATGGATTTCCTTTCCGAAGCAGCCCAAGAATACTCTAGAACCAAACAAAATGAATGATGATTAGACCCAATGGGTAAGAGTATTAAAAACTGGAGAACAATTATAAACAAAATCTACTTCTCCAGCTCCTTTCTTCTTATATTTTCTCCACCCTCTCCAGTGGGGTGATTTGTCTCCACAGTATATTTGGCAAGCATAACTTGATATGTTTACCTCAACTTTAGCCCTCTTTTTAAGAAGCCTGCCTTCTCTCAGATAGCAGTAGTTTGTATTCCTTTTTCCAGAGTCATCTTCCACCATGTTTCAGAGAGGCCTGCCCTTGTCTAGTACTGTAGTTATCTGGTAGAAGAGGCTGATTAATTCTAGGATTCAGTCAGTGTACCCATTTGTTGACTCTTATAAAAATAAAACAAACTTATTGCTGGGCATCATCTTGCACTCTTGTAATCCCAACACTGGGTAGGCTGAGACAGAAGCATTACAAGTTCATGGTCTGGATAGCAAAATCCTTTCTTAAAAATATCACAATGAAAAAGAAAAGAAAGAAGAAAAAGGAAGGAATGAAGAAGAATAAAACAAAAACTTGGTAATACTGGTGAAAATGTGTGGGAAGTTGAACATTTAGCTATTGTTGGTAAGAATTCATATTAGTAAAACCACTAAGGGAAATCCTGTGATAGTTTCCGTAATAAATTGAATATAGAATTACCATATCATCAGTGATTCTGCTTATGTGTATATATTCCAAAACGAATAAAGTGGGGACTTAGATATCTGTATTTCATGATCATAACAACATTGCAAAAATGGAAATAACCCAAATGTCCATTGGCTGATCAGTGAATAAAAAAATGTGGTTTGTACATATAGTAGAATGTTACACAGCCTTACAAAGCGATGGACTCCTGATGCATGCTACAACATGGATCAGCTACGAAAACATGCTAAGCCCAGAAACAAACAGACAATATATAATCACACTTATATGAGGTGTCTAGTGTAATCAATTTCATAAAAACAAAGTAAGATGGGAGTACAAAATAGAGTCCTTATTTGATGGCTACAGAGTTGCACTTTGAGAAGATGAAAATGTTCTTTGTAATGAGTGACAACATTAAGAATGTATTTAATGTCACTGAACTGTATACATAACAATAATTTAGAATGATAAATTTTATGTCATGTATATTTCACCACATTAACACACAAAATAACATTGTTATAGCATTTGAACGTAGAAAAAAGAAACAATAAAGGTCTCTATTTCCAATGAGAATGTGAAGGCACAGGGAATTACTCTTTTTATATTTTCTTGATATTGAGAATTGAATCCAGGGTCTTCACTCAGAGCAACACTATCTGTTCTCTTAATTTTATTTTATTTACTCATTTATTCATTTTTTTCAATGAGACAGAATCTCATTAAGTCACTAAGTTGCCCAGGTTGAATTTGAACTTGCAACCTTCCTGCCTCAGCTTCCAAGAGTGCTGGGATATAAATTCATATAACCAGTTTGGAGAGGGATTTTTGTAGGTCTCAGTAGAACTGAAGATAGAGTAATCAAGGCCATCTCTTGTTTATCATTCATGAGTTTGGCATGTGCTAAAGAGACATGCCAAGTTGTGGGGTGGGGTGTTCATTGAAACCCTGTATGTCATCATGAACAATAAGGAAATATATAAATAAGGGATTTTTTTTTGTACACAAGGTATGCTATTGAATTAGTTTTATTAGAATATCCTCAACAATATAATGATTAGGTCAAACTTGCAAAATATAGAGAATATTTTATATTCAATAATAAATCACACTAATTGAAATTTATATATAAAATAGAAGCATAAAACTCATACTAAAATATTATACATCAAACTCAGAATACTGATTGGTGATAGAGAAGCAGAATATACGATGGGGGTCACACTTTTGGCATTGCAGTTAGAGACCTAATTGGTTTGTTTTGGAAAAAAATTTTAAAGAACTATTTTAAATATGTGTGTCTTTATTTATGGTACAACAAGCAACCGTGTGTGTTTTGTGCTTGGTTTCAATAATTCTCTACACTGTATCATTTAGTCCAATGTGAAGAAAAGCCTGTAGTGTTTTTCTTCATTTTATCACCATTAGTAAGGCATGACTGCGCAGTAATTTTTTTCTGTTTATACCCATTAAACTCCACATTCTCTTCAAGTTTCTTTTTTAGCCACATTTGACAAGCTGACATTGTGATTGTAAAAGAGAAAAAGCTGACTTACCTAACTTGAGGTCAACTCGTTGATCTTGGTGTCTCTGGGATAACATTTAAATCAATACAGACAGTAAATTTTGATTTTTTAACTGATCTTTTTCTTATAGCCCATGTTTTGTAAAGAGATATGTTAAATACGTTATGAGTAGTATAAAGTGCAACATAATAACCCTTATAAATTCTTGAGTCTATGTGGGCTACCTTAGTCTGTCACCTGGGTAGGAGAGGTATAAACTGAATTCTCATTTAAACTTCTGGAATTTGTTTCCATGTTATACTTAAGGAGCAAGGAGTAGTTGACTTTCTCAAATGTGTACAAGCAGATGTTTTTAATAGTGCATAAATTGTATTAATGGCAGGAGTTAAAACTATAGCTGTCGGACCAAATTCTGGGCTGTTTCCGAGATGCTTAAACACCTGATGTTAGATTATCAAACATTTATGATGGGTATTGAGCTGCTTTAGAAGATCCTTATGGGGGAAAATTGAAGATCAGAGCATATTCCAATTTATGCTAGGGCTTTCAATGGTTTTTTGCTATTTTATTTGTTGCTTACTGCTTTCAATTCATCAGATTTGGTCAGAGAGATGACTTCTGCAATACAACATATGAAGAACTGCTTGGGCTGACACCCTCTACTCTGGAGCTGTTGGAGATACTGCCCTCTGCGGGTGGCCCCACAGGCTTGCGCACTGCAATGCTTCACATTATTGTTTTCTTTTCTGCAATCTCACGTTCGCTTGGTCTCTAAATCTCCACCTCTGGCTTTCACTTTTCTTCTTTCTGATACATGTTCTACAACACAACTTTTCCGTGATAAATTTTTATTGGAAAACAAATTTTTGTATTTGTTTTTTGAGAAAAATATATCTTCTAAGACTCAATTGTCTTCAGTGAAATGAATACATTGCAGAAATTGTCCAGGCTAGAGAGTGAACTGAAGTTTAAAAATTACTAATTTTAACACATTAGTGCCCACACTTCAGATTTCATGGCTTAATTTTAAATTTTACCTGTGGTGCAGAATCATCATAGGTTTGATTTCACTAACTTCACTAACTTTTATCATTATTATTATCATTATTATTATTATTATTATTATTATTATCAGTACTGGGAATCAATCTCAGGACCTCATCCTTTCATCCACTGCTGGTTCTTGACACTGACCAAACCTTACTTAGACTGGAAGGGAAGCGACTACATGGCTGTGTGATCTTGGAGAAAATGCCTGACCACCCCATGTCTAGTTATGCTGTCCCTAAGGGAAAGTTAAAACTTTCCTTAAGGTATTACATAATAATACAAATAGACTACATTTCTAAATGCCTTCTATGTGATTGATATGTACCTTTTTATGTGCATTATTTCTTACATGATCTTCTAAAATTATAATTCTACTTTCCCTTATGGACAGGGTAACTATGGGGTGGCCAAGCATTTTCTCTAAGGTCATACAGCCAAACAGTAGAAAAGCTAAGATTGAAATTCCACAGCTGCCCAGTTAGCCATTATGCAGATCTGCTCTTCTGAGAGCTATGTCTTCCAGATCTATTCTTTCTCTTTTTCTATCCTGTTTTTCCGAGAAGATTGCTTCCCTTCCAGCCTATGTAGGGTTTGGCCAGTGTCAAGAACCAGCAGGGGATGAGAGGATGAGGAGGGGATAAATTCAGGGCACCAAACAGATCATAAAATCTTAAGTTTAAACATTAACAAATACTCATGTTAATACTATATGATGACCTTCCTAATAATCACAACTTTTGAGATACTTAAAATGTTACTACACACAGTAGGATTTCAGAAGGTATAATTTCATGAAAAATCAACTATAAAATTGATTAAGCGGGCTCCTTCTCAGTCACATTATTGAGAGTTGACTGTTTCCTTCACACAGACCTCTTTAAGCGACCTCTCCACCCATCACCCATTCCATGTTCCCATGACTGTTTTCTCCCTTGTCCTTTCAAGATGATAGGCAGGAACACTCTTCAATGCTCCTAGCACCATGGGGTCTACACTGTCTTTTTGTGGTTTGCCTGAACCCTCTGCTTTGAAAAATTCTTTATTAAATTCTTATCAAATCACTTACTAGTTTATGTGTCCAAGTTCTTTATCGGGATCATAACTTATAACATTTCTAATGAAACACTGAATTATAATTTATGGAAACATTAGGCCATCATGTCATTGTGATTATGCATTTTTCTTGCCAAATATATTGCAAGCACATTAGTGCTAAACGCATAGTGAAGTGTTTAATTAATTAAGTGCTTATTGATGATAGAACTTTGAGGCTTTTTTTTTTTTAGACAGGGTTTCACCATGTAGCTCAGGCTGGCCTTGAACTCACTGTATATCCCAGGCTGACTTAGAACTCACAGTGATCCTCTTGCCTCAGTCTCCCGAATGCTAGAATTACAGTCCTGTGCCAGCACATCAGACTGAGGCTTTTAATTTAATTAAAATGTTAGAAATAACATGTGATTATATTTGGAGTTTATTGGATTATTTTTGTGATACCAAAAGAAAATTGACAGATCTTTCTAAAAAAGTACTGAAAGATCTAATCCTCAAAAGATTCATAATCACTGTCACATCTCTTCATTAACTTTAACTTGTAGAAAGTTCTAAAGTCAAAATCCTTTCCTAAATAGTAAAGAAATAAACATTTTTGACCAATTGTAAAAGATATTATTATCAGTAATTAATTTTAGTGATAGCTTACCTTCACTTCACATTCTGGAAGACCCTAGTAAAAATCTGTGCTTGAAAACTTACCATTATGGAAAAAACAAATGCTCATCGCAGGACTGTTTTCATGATGTCTTTAAATGACTCTGATTCTTCCTTTTTTCACTGACAGTTCTCCAGGAAAAGTTGTAGAATCTGCAGGTAATACAACTTCGTAAGAGAAATGGGCCAGAACCGTTGGGGATCTCCCTCTGTCCTTTCTGGAAGTTCCCATCGCCATGTAGCCCAGTTGTTAGGAGATCTGTTTTAGCTGCTTTTAAACTCTTAGCTGCAGGGTGAGGAGGGGGTGGACACATACACACACACAAACATACACGCACTGATGAGATTCCATCTTCCCTGGGAAGCTATACTGAGATTTGGAGGAACGAGCTCATCATGAATCTCTATTGCCTTTGCTTCATCTCTGTTAGTAATAGTGTTACTTTGCTCTACCTGCTATGTGAGTGTTCTGGCTCCCTGGATTTATGTAACAGAAATTGCAGCTGCAAATGGAGTGAACCAAAATGACAGCCACTATGGTGACCCAGCTTTGCATTCAACAAGTAAGTGATATACTTAAATATAACTTACTTAGAAATTGTCTAATTCCAAACTGTTTGTCTTAGTTACTTTTTTCGTTGTTGAGGCCAAATATGTGACACTCAAAGTTAAAAGGGAAGAG
>RJWT010021196.1:0-17675 GCA_004365215.1 Cuniculus paca | reverse complement strand
AAAAAAAAAAAAAAAAAAAAAAAAAAAAAAAAAAAAAAAAAAAAAAAAAAAAAAAAAAAAAAAAAAAAAAAAAAAAAAAAAAAAAAAAAAAAAAAAAAGAAAGAAAAGAAAGAAAAAGAAAAAAGAAAAGAAAAACTCCCAAAATCATTGTTATCACAACTATTTTTAAGCAGCATAGGACAGCAAATATGAGAAAAGCTACATTTCCTTTATCCTGTACTTATGTGAATAAACCTGTTGATAAAAATGTCACATGCTACCCACACTATTCTTCTGTTACATTATTATTTCGTGCCATGTTCAGTACATTCTCTTCCATTCCCTGTTACCACCAGTAGAAGATAAATTGGTAATTGTGTGGTAACTATGCAATTAACTCATGTCGCCACTGTACCATTTCATTAGCATCACCAAGAGTAGTATTACCCTTTTAGTGACCTCAGTGTAAGTGATAACATCCTTAGCTGTTAAAGTGAAAAAAAAATTAAGTGAATTTAGTGTTATAAAGGGTGATGGAGTGACAACAGCCTTGGAGACTGGAGAATTTTTTATAACATGGTACAAACAGTGCAAATGCAAACCTTTCTAACCAGTCTAATTAGTATATCTCACCTTTTTTTTTCTTTCTTCTTTTTCTTTAAGAACAGAAGATTTCTTGCTTATTCCTTTACTTGCTAAAGCACCTTGCAAAGTTACTGATTGTATTTGCAATTTTCTCTGTGAAGGTTAATGGATGTGAGAGTCTTCCCTATGTCAGAGGTTCATTCATTTCCTTGCTCCCAGAGAGTACTCATGGTAATGAATACACTTTGTGTCTCTGTTCTGAAGCACAGTTTGTGCTTTAGAAATTCTTATTAATTCTCATCTATTAAGTATCTACTTGAGATATAACAAAAAACCATAAAACACTAAATTGCTTTCAGAGGAAATTTATTCTTATATTCAAACTTGGATTTTTCTTCTTTATGTTCATGTTCTTACTGAAAATAAAATTGAAAATATTATATACTCAGTGGTGTAACATTTCCCAACTATGACATAGTGGGGAAGGGATCTCATAAATCAGAAAGTGGCAGGTATCTTAGTATATTCATCAGCATTCTTGTAGCTGCAACAAAATGCCTGACGTACACAATTTAAAGGAGGAAATGGTTCATTTAATTCATGGTTTCAGAGATTTCAATCCATAGTCAGCTGGCTCCAAGACAGGAATATCATGGTGGAAAGGTGTGGTAGAGAAAAGGTTTTACTTCATGCTTCCAGGAAGCAGAACACAGAAAAAGAACACCAGCAGGGTATGTCCCCTCCAAAGACACGCCCTTAATGACTCACCTCCCACTAGGCTCCACCTCCTAACAGTACATCCAGCTGTGACCATCATTGGATTAATCCACTAGTGAATATAGAACATCTGTGATCCAATGCATTTCCTGGATCCTGTTAATCTGGTCAACTTGGAATTAAGATTAACTGGGACGCTTAATGATTAAAATCATGGGCTTGGTAATCAGATGCCCTTGAGTTTGAATCCAGATGCCAATATTCCTTGAACATATAAGAAGATATGAGGAGAAGGAAGTTGTATTAAAAAAATAAAAATAATTAAGATATGTTTCACATGTGTACCATCTTCCACAAGGGACAAGATCATTATCTACTATAAATGTGTACTAATAAAAAATAAAATTACTGAGAAAATTAGAATAAGAAAATATGTTTATGCTAGTGGTACATTTGTAATGACTTCTCTTTTCTTGGTGTCTCCAAATCTTATCTGTAATTCCAGGTGAAATTGCAACCTATGTCAACCTTTACTTTCAGTAATCCTATGCTCTTCCTTTTTTTAATTTTTCTACAAGATAGGCAATTGATGATTTGAAATGATAGCATAACACATATTTATTTCCTCAATAATATATTTTCATCATCTCAGTTAGGTTTTAGATATTTTTATGGAAAGTGGCATGGATTTGATTTTCTTCAACCCTATGTAGTACTAATCATAGCTCTGCACACATACTTCTTCAGCTACTATTTGTGTAAAGAATTAGAATGGAATGTTAGGAACTTGTAGCAGGATACATTTTATTTCTGCTCTGAAAGTAGCTTAAGAAAAAGGCAGTATGTCTGCTAAAATGCATTGCCATATCTACTATTACAGATGTTAGGCGATTACCATTTTCTGAGGTCTGTGGCCTGCTAATACACCAGATACATTTTTAATTGCATAGTATCATTGACCAAATCCATTTCTCAACTACTAGGTATGTCTTTCTTTTAACCTCATTATGCTTAGAGGCCCTTCTCCAAAATATACAGGTATGTTAGTTAGCTTTACATTACTGTTATGAAATGGCTGAGATAACTTACTTATAAAGAGTAAAGGTTTATTTTATTTTTTTGATGGCTATTTATTTATTTTTTTATTTCAATTAAAAAAAAGCCAAGGAAAATTAAAGAGAATAAAGCCAATAAAAAACAAACCAGTGTAAGTGATACAGGACTTCAAAACATGACAAAATCAACAATAGTTACCATAATGCCTTTTGTTGTCTTCAAAATAGTTGCAGATACCTTTGGATATAGTAAAAATCAAACAGAACAGAGTAGAATAGAAACAATAAAAACAAAACAGTGGATGCAATAAAAGACTTCAAAACAAGACAACAGTAAATCCAAAATGGCTACCATAATATAGCCTGCTATCTTCCAAATAGCTGCTCATGCCATTGGATATAACATAATCAAACAAAACAAAAAAGAATAAAACCCAACCCAACAAAACAATGCAAATGATATAGGACTTCAAAATAAGACTACAGGGAATCAACAATGGCCACCACCCTGAGAAGTAGATCCCTCCCTAGATGTCACACTGAGTACCACTATCTTCTGAACAGATGATTAGACCTCGGGGCCTAGACCTGCAAGGTCAGTGAAACACCAAAGCACCACAGGCATCCAACTGCATTTCACCTCGATAGCTACCATCAAGAGAACAAGGCCCACATGAGAACCAGTGCCGTATGTGGGCTGCTGCCAGAGTGGGGACAGCCAGACCCAAGCCTTTCCCTGTGAGTCAACACCATTTGTGGACTGTGGTGGAGAGAACAAGAGAACAAGCCCCGCCTGCCAACCAGTGCCATGCTCGGCCCACTGCAGGCAGGGGGACAGCCAGATCCATGCCCCTTTCAGCTCATGGGCTGGCAAACAAGAAGTACCAATTCCCTCCTCCCCCCACTGTAAGCAACCCACTGCTCCCGAGAAACATAGGCTGTAAAGGTTTACTTTAGCTCACAATTTTGGAAGTCGCAGTCTAAGGTTTAGGGGACCCTTCACTTTGGGCCTCTAATAAGTATACTGGATGGAAATGGGAGCAAGTATGTGGCAAAGCAAACCATTCATCTCATGAGCCAAGAAGAAATCTATTCTCAGGGTCCATGAAAGTTACAGGAGCAAGGAGCTGAGAATAGTCATTGGGACCAGCAGTACATTCTGTAGATTTGAACTAAAACAGAAGCCCAGAGAAAAGGGTTTCTCTTGCTCTGCCCTTTTGGAGATCAAGGTGGCAGCAAAGTCTTTTTTCTTTATAAGAGATCTACCCTTCTGTGGAAACATTGTCCCAAAATAAATGAATAAAAAGGGCTGAGGACATACCTTAGTGGTAGAGTGCTCCTGATTTTGAACCCCAGGATGACACAAAGTCAAATTTAATTCACATTTTGACTTTGTAAACAGAAAGCTGTGTTTGATAAATTGGAAAAGTTGTTTCAAGAGAAAAGCTAATATGGCAGTTACTCTAGGTTTCATATTTTTCTGGACTTGGAGTTTTTGGGGAAATTTGAGTCATTCTGGGGAATGACTGAGGAACACAGGTATTGAAGAAAAGCACATGGTAGAGTTTCCAAAGCAAGGGCCTTTAAATTATGAAAGCAGGCATGCCTCAGCCTCTGCACACTGTGAACAAATTAGAGGAGCCAGAAGTGAATTTGCATCAGGGTTTGAAGTGCTTCATGAGAAGAAATGGATACTGACAGATTAGCGTGGTTTGCTCATTTTCCTGATAAACCTGTTTGGAAGGAGGCAAGAGACAAAAGTCCCTTAAGAATTCGTCTGACAGACAATAGTGCCATACAAGCTTATCATGCTCAAAGTATTCCCGAGCAAATGCCTTGAGCATAACATTTTATGTGACAACAGATGAACATGAGTGGCCATGGAAGTCACTTCTTTCATGTCCTAGTGACTGTAGGAAATGAACAATGACTGTCCTACCTGATGGTGCTGTGCTGTTCCAGACAGCTGTTTCAGAGCACACCCAGTCCCTGGGACCAGTGAGACACGAAGTGATTTATTAGGTTGAGACATAGTGGATAGGCAGTCATGTTATAAAGCATGCCACAAAATATGCTGCTTTATTTTGTAGTAAACGTCTTTGTCAAGAAAAAGTCAAAAAAGGAAAATGCAGGTTTAAACTTTAGTAGTGAAATTTGTTTCTCCAGAGAGTTGATGATGAATGTATAACTTGTTTTAAAGATTTGCTGACCTCTACCATGAGGCTGTAATGAAAGTTCTGACCACCTAAAAACCAGAAATAATAAGTCTGATCAAGAGAATCAGCAACTATTCCAAAGAGAAGCAGTTAGGTGAAAAAATTGTGCTTGAAGGAAAGGAATAAACAAGTGTGGTTGCAGATAGAAAATTCATCTCTTATGCTATAATACATTAATTTTTGGTACATGAAATAATTTTTTTATATCAGTGTTGTGGTACATCTGTAATCCGAGCACTTAGGAAGCTGAGACAGGAGAACCATGAGTTCTAGCCCAGTCTGGGTTACATAGTGAAAGCTGTCTCAAACAAACAAACCAAATTTCAGAACTCAGGAAGTGGAAGTAGGAAGATTGTTGTGAGTTCAAGGCAAGCCTGAACTATAATGTGAGACCCTGTCTCAAAAAAAAAAAAGGAAAAAAAGAAAAAATTTGTTCCTTGTAAATTTATTTAATTCATTTGAGTTCCATGATTTCTTGTGAAATTGTGAAATGGTTATTTTTAGTATGTTGGATTTATTAACGAAAGAATAATTTCCAAGAATTAAATGATGCCATCTTTATACCAGAGGCTAAAAAAAATGATAATCTAAGTAAATTTTCATAATGACTCGATAATTTCTTCATTCACTATGTGGAATCAATGTAATATCTTGGAAGTTTATTTTTTTCTGAAGTAAAACTTGATATTATGGTGAATGTCATTGTAAATTCAATAAAGATGATCAATGTGAAATATAATTTTTCTATTGATTATGCAGAACTCTACATTTTCATGAGACTCAACATCATGTTCAAATTATGTGATTTCTAAATCAGGAAACCAGTAGATCAGAAATACACTTTGAATCACTTGTAATGTGAACATAATTCATAGTTACATCTGTATTGTTTTTCTACAACTGCTGTAACAAATTAACACACAACTTCAGTCTTCAAATAACATGCAAATTATCTTAGTTAATTAGGTCAGAAGTCCAACACAGGCCTAGCTGAGCTAGATTCAGTGAACTATAGGGCAGCAGTCCTTTCTAGAAATTCCAGGAGACAACTCCTGACCTTGAGTTTTCCAGTTTTAGAGGTTGCCTACACTCCTGGATTTCAGCCTCTCTTCCATCTTCAAACTAGCCTCTTTTTTTCTTTGCTTTTGTCCCTACATCTCTTTCACTGACCACATCCAAGAAAAGGCATCTTCTTATATGGAGTCATAAAATAAAACCAGACCTGTCACTGTACCCTCACAGATAATCTCCCCATATCAAAGCCCTTCACATGATCCCGGCTACAATGTCCCTTTTGGCATGTAAATTAACATATTCATTGGTTCCAGGTTAGGGAAAAAGAAATATTTAGGAACAGTGACTGTTTTTCTGCCTACCACAGCATCTAGAATACACTATAAAAACATTCTACTTACCCATATATAAGCTTCCATAAAGATAAGGAAGTGTAATAGTCTCACAATTATAGACAATTATAAATGTTATAATGATAAATTGTGTAAGAGAGAACTACAAGGACCAAGAGAACATATGGTGGAAAAGATCTATTTAAAGAAGTCAAGCTGATAACTGAGGATGGGTAGCAAATAAACAATCCATGATTGTCAACCACATAAAAAGCAGTAAGTGGTACTCTCAAGAAAACAAGGCCAGAGTACAGAACATGTGCATAACAAGCAAGAGGAATCATCCCATAATCTAATACTAACTGAACAAACAGGGACCAGATCAAGCAGGCTTTTGAGATTCTACCTTCTTTTTTTCTTTTCTGTGTTAAGTGCAGTGAAAAGTCACTTAAGGGTTTTAAGCAGAAGCAGTGTCATAATTACATTCTGGGTTTTGTAAGATGAGTCTGGCTTACCTATGGAAAATGAATTGAAAGGGACAAAAGTGGATACAATTTACTAAAAGAGTTAATATTAGATGCTATGACTCATCTACTCTCAGAGATCTGAAAGTCCTCTTAATAAATTTCAGATCTCACACAAACCTATTTTTCTTTCTTTTTCTTCATGTGAGATGATAACCCTCTAGTTCTGCAAGTCAAAACCTAAGTCATTTAAAGTCTTTCCTCTCAACACTTCCTAACATCCAAGTTCTGTTGGTTTTGCCTCCTAAATAGCTCTTTATTCTCTTCTCATCTGTCCATCTCAGCTGCTGCTATTCTAGCACTGACAACATTCACTTTTGGCTTAAGGTGTTACAATGGCTTTTTAGCTGATCCCTCCCATAGATTTGTTTCCATACCGTAACCATAGTGGTAAATTACAAAGCAAAACTGGCATTAAAATTTCTCTGCTGCGTTTCTCATTCCATACTTCTCCCTTCACACACACCATACACAATATATACACATTTTCACAGGTGGTCCCCTATTGCTCAGATTATATAGACCTGTGGTCTTAACAGAGTTGTGTCATCCAGAGCCTGATGACTCTATCTCTGCAAGCCTTCTGCTCATAAAGACCCCTCATGCTCAAGCTCTCTTGCAGAGATTTTCTTTTGTCTCTTCGGGTGTGCTGTTCTATACGGTAAGGCTTTTTCAAGTGCTAACTTTTTGGTCTCTGTCTAGAATGTATCTCCATGTGCCAAGATAATGCTGTTTCTTGTTCACAAGTTAGATAAAGGAGTATTTCTACAAGGAAGCACTTCCTATTACCTCAATCCTAATATTTTTGGTTTTATTTTTATTGGTACCATGTTTGCAGTATATAATGATTACATTCCTCATTGGGAGTTGACACATGTACAATACATAATACATCTTATTTCCTTTTTTGCACCCCCTCATCTCTTGGTCCCCTTACCTTTGCAAAAGACCTCTCTCCCTATTCCCTATTATGCCTTTTAGTTTGCTTTTTACTTATATTTTGGGTTTCTCATATAGGAGAAACTATACAATATTTAAGCTCAGTGTCTATGTCACTCAACATTATTGTCTCAGTATTGTCTCTTTATTGTCTCATTATTGTCTCTTCATCCATTTTCCTGCAAGTAATTAAAGTCTCTCCTTCTGTATAGCAGAGCGGTACTCCATTGTATGTACTACATTTCATCCATTCATCTGTTGATAAATATACAGGCTGCTTCCAAGATTTAGCTATTATGAATTGGGCTGCTATAATGAAATAATTGTGCTGCTACTAAGGGTATGAATGTATCACTATAGCATGTTTTTAACTATTTTGGGAAGATACTTAGAAGGGAAATATCAAATGGAATTTCGATTTTTAGCTTTTCGAGGAATCTCTATACTGATTTTCATAGTTGTACTAGTTTGTATTCCTGTCAATAGTGCAGAAGTGTCCTTTTTTCCTTCACAGCCTTGTCAGCATTTATTATTGGGTTTCTTCAGGATAACCATTCTTTCTGGAGTTAGATGGGAATGTCAGGGCTGGTTTAATGTGCATTTCTTAAATTCATATATTTATTGGCCATTTGTACTGCTTTTGAGAAGAATTTATTTATTGCAGATGCCCAATTTTGTTTTGGCTCTTTAATTTTGGGGAATCTAATTTGTTGATTTCTTTATCTATTATAGACAATAGTCCTCTGTCCAAGGAATGCCTGTCAAAATTATTTTTCCCATTCTATATGTTGTCTTTTCACTCTCTTGGTTGTTTCCTTTGCTGCACAGAAATGTTTTAATTTAATTTAATTTGTTGACTCTTGGTACTATTTCTTATGCAATTGGAGTGTTGGTCAGTAAGTCTTTGGCTATGCCTATGCTTCAAGAGTTTTATCTATTTTTCTCTTGCCACATATTAAATGTTACTGTTTTTTAACATTTAGATATTTGATCTATTTTGGTTTTAGTTTAGTACATGGTGAGAGATGTGTCTAGATTCAATCTTCTCCATATGAATGGCCAGTTTTCACAGGACCCTTTGTTAAAGTGGTGGTCTTCCTTCCACGGTAGGTTTTTGTTTCCTTGGTCAAGGGTTGGGTAGCTACATGTTCCTGGAGTTGTGCATGCATCATTTATTCTATTCCATTAACACACATCAGTTTTCATGCCAAGGCTATGTGTTTTTCATGGTAGCTTTTTAGTGTAATCTGAAGTCTAATATTGTGTTGCCCCTTGCTTTGCTTTTGTTGCCCAAGATTGTTTTCTCTAGTTCTGTGAGGAATATTACTGGTATTTTGATTGGGATTGTATCAAGTCTGTATCAGTTTTGGTAGCATGACAATTTTGACAGTATTATTCTGCCTATCCAGGAATAGAGGATATATTTCCATTTTCTGACATCTTCTTTGATCTCCTTTTATTTAGAGTACTGTATTTTACATTGAGGAAGTCTCCTACTTCCTTGGTTAGATTAATTCCTTAGTATTTAATTTTTCTTGATGCTATAATGAAAGGTATTTTTTCTGTAATATTTTTCCTGGTGAGTTTATTTTTAGTGTACAAGAATTCTGCTGATTTTTGTGTGCTGACTTTGTACCTCATCGTGCTATTGAATTTAGTTATTAATTCCAGGAATATTTTGCTAGAATGTTTTGGGTCCTCTGTATGGAGAATCATGTCATATGAAAATAATAATTTGACCTCTTTTCTTCTTACATAAATTCTTTTTATTTCTTTCTCGTATTTTATTGCTCTGGCTAATGCTTCGAAAACTATATTGAACTGAAGTAGTGATAGTGGACATCCTTGTCTTGTTCTTAATTCTAGGGGGAAAACTTTCAGCTTCTCACTATTTATATGATGCTGACCATTGGTTCGTCACAAATGACTTTTTAGCTGATTAAGATAAAATCCTTTTTTTTTACCTATTTTTTTCAGGGTTATGAATTGATGTTGGATTTTGTCAAAGGCTTTTGCTCAATCAGTTGAGATGATCATGTGATTTTTGTTCTCGCTTCTATTTATGTGACGTATTATATTTATTGATTTGTATACAATGAAGCATCTCTGTATCCCTGAGATGAATCCTACTTGGTCATACTGTATGATATTTTTAATAATTTATTGCATTCTGTTTGTCAGTATCTTATTGAAGATCTTTGTGTCTATGTTCATTAAAGAGGTTGGGTACTAGTTCTCTTTTTTTTTGTTGTTGGGTTCTTTCTGGTTTTGGAATCAGGGTAATGCTGTCTCCTGGAGTGACTTTTAGAGTACTCCCTCCATTTCAAGTTTTTAAAGATTTTTGAGGAGCATTTGTGTTAGATCTTTCCTAAAGTTTTTTTTTTACAGAATTAGACAGGGAATTCAATGGGACCTGACATTTTCTTCATTGGTAGGATTTTTATTTCTTCAACTTCATTCCCTGTTATTTGATTGTTCAGAGTTTTACATATATATATATATACATATATCTTGTTGGCTCAGTATTGGTAATTTATGTGTGTCTAAGAATCTATCTACTGGTTTTGAATTCTCCACATTATTGGAGCATGTGTCCTCAAAGTAGTTTCTAGTAATCTTGTGAATTTTGCCAGTGTTCATTTTAATTTTACCTTTTTCATTTCTAATTGCATTGATTCATTTTTTATAATATTGGTTAGGAGATTATTTATTTTGTTTATTTCAAAGTAATAGCTCTTCATAGATTCTTTGTATAATTTTATTATCGATTCTTTAATTTCTGCTCTGATCTTTATAATTTTCTTCCTCATACTAGCTTTGGATTTGAATTGTTCTTGTTTTTCTAGGACCCTGAGGTGCATCATTGGATTATTTATTTGGACTCTTTCTGTTTTCCTGATGTACACATTCATAGCTACCAACTTCCCTGTTAGGATTGCTTTCATTGTGTCTCATAGGTTCTAGTACATTATACTGAGACTATCATTTCATTTTAAGAACTGTTTAATTTCTTCCTTGATTTCTTCTGTGACTTATTGATTATTCAAAAGAGTATTATTTAATTGCATGTGTTTGTGTAGTTTCTATAGTTTCTTTCACCATTGATTTGTATTTTCATTGCACTATAATCTTAGGGTAACTTTTTTTTTTGCATTTGCTTAAATAAACATTATGCACTAAGTGTGGTCTCTTTTGGAGAATATCTCCCTTCTGCCTAGCTTGATCACTCTCTCTCTTTGCTGCCTGCTCCCTACTGCCATGCCATGAGCAGTTTGCCTTTGCTATGGCCCTCCGCCATGCCACCCTGTCTTGGAGTCAGTGGACAGAAAACCCCACAAACTGTGAGCCAAAATAAAACCTTTCCTTCCTTAAATTGTGGGTGTTGGGTGTTATGCCTCCTTAAGGAGAAAGTAATCAAGTCAAGGCCTATTCTGCTGGGTGACCTGCTGTTTCTCTTTGAAACTGTCTACCCTGTGTACTTTCCTTGTGCATATAGAGGCAGCTTACCCTTTCCAGGAACTGGGGCTTCCAAATGGCTTTTTTTCTTTCCATTATGGTCTCCATTGTGGTCTCTGCATTGTGCTTCTCCAACTTCTCTGTAGCTTCTAATGTTCCTATCAGTTACTTCCTGATTTCTGGCAATATCCTCCTTTTGTCTTTTTGCAAGATGTTACTTTCCAGGTGTCTAGATTCTGGAGCTTGAAGAGACTGAATTTTGCTGCTGATCACTACTCTGCCATTTTCTCTCCCTGTCTACTCAGTATTTTCAGCATCATTTTCATCGTAACGTTCAAAATAATGTAGCTCTAGGCTGCGTCTCTACCACTGGTAGTCTCTGCTCATGCTCAGCCACACTTCCTAAAGCCATTCTCTGATACTTTGCTCAAAACAAATTTACCAAAGTGAGGGATGCACTTCACAGGAAATTCCATCCATTGATGGAATTCTACACATGAAACACACTGTTGTCCACCAGTATGACTGCAGTATAGCACACAGTTCCCTTTCTTTAAGTTTCAGTAACTCATTGCCCAAAGTTTACTGGCATAGCATCAACCACATTGCTTTTAGCCCGGAATATTTGGCAGATGAGCGAATCCTTGAAATCCTGGGCATAGGAACAACCTCCCAAGTGTACAGTGATTCATTATTGGTCCCTGTGACTCCAACTCCAAAGCCCTGCTGACGGTCAGCAAAAGTTCTGCAGATGAGCACTGCTCCCCGACCACCAGCAGGACCCCCCGAGAGGAGCTGTATTTTCTTAGCCATGTGTTACTGGTTGAAGGAAATCTTTTACTGTTCTGAATTCAATATCTTTAATTCTCTCAATATTTTTGCCTTGCTGTGATTTTTCAACACTAGTGTCTATCTCACTATTAAAAAAATAAGAGAAAATTATTATTCAACTTGAGCTACACATAATTGCAAAACAGAATAAAACAAAATTTTTTATTATATATTTGAAAACTCTATACCTTTAATGTATACTTTCAACTCACAGATTCCTGTGATCAGACAACCCTGAAACTATCTTTGTGCAGAAAAGAAATGTTGAGGTGGTTGCAACATAGAAGTATAGGTTGTTCTTATTTTCCAGGAATTTGTTTTCATCTGCTTGCCGCTCAGCCCCTTTTCAAGTCAACGTCAGAATGGTCAACGTCAGAATGTTCCCACCTCCAGCTCTGCTCACAAACAACATTTAGGACCCAATTTACTCTGCCCTATGGAATCTAGTAAGTTACGGAGTTACCAGTCAGAGCAAGATGGCTCAGTCAGTTCCATTCTCCATGCAAAGAGGCACAATTTCTATGGATAAATGATACTTTAATATTCCTTTGATCATAATATCCAAAATGTGGATGTGTGACTCAAAGCAAGACAATCAGTTTCCTTCCTTGAATTTCTACAGTGGAAGAAAAATACAGCACTTTTATCGTGAATCATGAGTTGTTAAGAAATAAACCTAAAAGAGTTCTCTTTTATAAAGGCACCTGAGACAGTAATACAAAAAGCAAAGTATAGACTAGTGATAGTCATGGTGGGTGGAGAGAAAAGAAAGATTAAGATATTAAGAAAGAGTGATGATGCTGTTTAAATCTCTTGCTAGTTTTGTTACTGAAATATGCTCCATTCTCTCTCGCTGTGGTTTGGTTATATGAGCCAATACATTTTGTTTTATACTTGTTATTTTTGAGTTAGAGTTTGTCACTTGGAACTGAAATGTCATAATACAAGATTTAAAATGTACATAGATGTGCATGGAAGAGTTGCAGAATAAGAAAACATAATAAAACTATATAATTAAAGTTCAATGAATGTTCATAGAAGTGATAGACATATGTGGAATGGTGTCTTAGTACATTCCAGGATGTGCTAGCAATGTGCCACAGATTTATGAACAACAGAAATTTGTTTCTCATAATTATAAATGCTGGGGGTACCAAGATTGAGGTGCTGGAGGATTTGTTGTCTGGTAAGGGTCTGCTTCTTGATTCACAGAAGGCTGCCTTTGTGTATGTGCAGTCTCATGGCAGAAATAGTGGAAAGAGCTCTCAGGGCTCTTTTATAAAGGCATGAACGCCAGTCATATATATGGAGCCTTCCCAAGTCTTCACTTACACTGCCATCTCCTTAGAGATTGAGTTTCAGCGTATGAACTTTGAGCGACACCGATAGTTAATCTATAATAGATGGAGTGATAAACAAAGGAATCATGGAAGCCCAATTTGGTGGTACACACTTGCAATCTCAGTACTCTAGGAAGGTGAGTTAGGATGGGGATACGTTTGAGCCTAGCCTGGGCAATTTGGCAACTTACTGAGACATTACCTGTCTCAAAATAAAAAAGTTACTCAGGATGTAACTCATTACAAAAGCCCTGGGTTGAATTCCCATTCCCTGTACTACACATACACACACACACACACACACACACACACACACACACACACACACAGAATCATTGTGTGCCAAATTTGGAGCATGACTTCACATGGGAGGTAAGAGTTTGTTAGCAAAAACAAAAGGAAGAATTCTCTCTGCTTATGTATGTTCATAAGCAAAGGAATGGTGGCAGAAATAAACCTCTGAAACAGACTTCTGATTGCAACTACACAGTAGTCTTTAACTATGAAGTGTTGGTTCATTTTTTCACACTTCTTGAAAATTCATGAATATAAATCTTATTTAGGGATAATAAGTATCTTATCTGAAAACATTAAAGCTCCTTAAAAGTTACTACTCATTTATACTATAACAAATGAATATGGTTATTTCAATTTCTCCAAAATACAACTGATACGCACCAAATTTTAGGAATGGGTGTTTGTGATGAAGACTCCAAAAGTCAAGTAAAACCATTACACTACTGAAGGGGAAAAAAAATGAATCTTGTTTTAACAGTTACTAATTCTTATCCTAATGTTGTTGATAACTGAAATTCAATTACTTATGACCAGGAAACAGAGAAAAAAGGGTGGAGCCAGGGCCAAGAATATACCCTTCCGGATCGTACTCCCCATGACCACACTCTTCCAGCCAAGCCCCACGAAACAACAAATTAACCATGGGCTCCTGTGATCCAACCACCCTCCCTAAGATGCCCCACTGAAGTTTCGGCGGGGTATTCTAGATTGAAAGCATAGCCATAACATTTTTTTCATCTTCACATTTCTTTACAAGACAATTGCCTGTTGAAAGCAAAAGAATAACACCATACTTGTGGTTTTGTTAGGGATGTAAGGTATACATGAGCAAAATGGCTGGTACTGATAGTACGAGGTCAAGGGGAGGCAGTGTCAAAAGAATTACACTGTTTTGAATTTTATATTTTATGTTAATTCATAAAATAGTAATCCAAAGTAGACAGTATATTAAAATTAGTATTTTTAATTTATTTCACATTCATCAGCAGCTTTATAAATTTCTCTGAAGAATAAAACATGATATATATTAATAATAACAGTATCATGATTAACACGACAGATATTATTTCTTTAGTATAAGCAAATACTCAGTCAGGTGTCACATTTCCCCTAATGTCTCAGAATTGTTTTCATTAAAATTGCTTGCTTCGATCAAGATCCAAAGAAAGTCCACATATTACAACTGGTTGCTATGTACAAATTTCCATCCCTCTTTTTCATACCATCTGTAATTTATTCTCCCATAAGTTATTGTTAGAGAAACCTGATTCTTTGTAGAGTTAGTACCCTACTGTTTTTGCCTGTTCCTTTCCTCCTGGTGACACTGTCCAGCATATCTTCCTATTCCTTGTTTACACTTATTTTCACATTTATTATGCATTAAAATGCATGTAGTTCTTTATATTTAAACACACTTACACACATATAGATGAATATAACCACTACCACCATCAAGGGAAGATGAATATTTTAATCCTCAAGGCACACACTAAAAGAGAGAGGTAGAGTCAAAAGTCCAGTAGAAGTGAAAAAAGGAAATGAGAGGAAAAATATTTGTATAATTTAAACATTGATTCGATTCCAGGTACAAAAAAGAAAAACAAAAAAAGGATGATAACGAATGGTAAACAAAAAACAGGAAAAATAAAAAATGACAAGATAGAAGACATAAACCTAAGGCATATCAATAGTTTCATTAAATATTTGCAGACAACACATTCTAACTAAAATGCAGAGATTAATAAGCTCTTTAAAAAGCAATATTTAACTATATAACATTCACAAGAAATATATTTTTGCAAAGATGAAATTAGCTTAACAGTAAAAGCAGTACTCTATGCCAGCAACAATCATAAGGAAGAAGGTATTAGTAAATCTGTAGCCAATAAAACAGACTTCTAAACATGGAATATTATTAAAGATAAACAGGGACAACTAATAAAAATAAAGTTAATTAAAAGAAGAAGCATATCGATGTCAAATATGGACTTACCTAATAATAAAGTACAAAAATAGTACATGAAGGGAAAATTTGACTGAACCAAAGAAATAACAACATAAAACCTGCAATTATGTTTGTAAATTTTAATAGTTTTCTGAACAACTGATAAAACACTTTTTTAGAAAATAAAAATTGTACTTTAAATCAGTTTGATTTGGTTGACATACCATAGTACATAAAAAGTCATACAAACTTTTTTTTACATGTACATGACATGATAACAGAGACAGACCATGTACTGAACAAAATAACTTATAAGTAATGTAAAAGGATTGACTTCATATGAATTATGTTCCCTGAACACAAAAATTAAGTTAAAAATCAATAGAGGAAATAAAATGCACAAATATTTGAAAATTAAACAGTACAAACTTTAATAATATACAGATTTTTTAAAAAGAAATGAAAAGGAAATTTGGAAAATATTTCAGAATGAATAATAACTGTGCATAATGAATCAAAAATCTGGAGGCTGGGAATGGTTGTCCATACTTATAATCCTAGTGCTATACTGTATTCATGAGGGAGGCTGAGACAGCAAGAGATCGAGTTTGAGGTCAGTATGGATTACATAGTGAAACAATGTTCAAAGTTAAAAAATTACTGGAACAAGTCGCTAAAGCAATGTTTAGATGAAGCTTATGGGCTTAAAGATTATATTAGAAAATACAGGAAGGTTTAAAACCTTTCTACAAAAGAGAAAACAATAAATTAAGTATCAAGTAAATATAAAGAGAAGAATAATAAATATAATAGCATAGTTCAATTAAATGAAAAACAGATCAAAATAAAGAAAAATATCAAAGTTAAAAGTTGGCTTTTCCTAAAATTAATAAAATTTATTAACTTCTCTGGTGATCGACCTCTCATCCCTTTAAAAATTGTGTGTGTGTGTGTGTGTATGAGAGAGAGACTAGAAATTACCATTATTAGGAAAGTAAGAAAAAATATATTACAGTTTCTAAAAAAAATGAGAGAGAATTATGAGCACTTTTGTGCAATAACTGTAAAACTATGTAACCATAACAACTACATAACTATTATATAAAATAGACAGTATTTATTTTCTTGGCACTAGGTAAACTCAACAGAACCAAACAATCATGCACTGACGCTTCTGAAACCATGAGCCAAAATAAATCTTTATTCATTCTTAGCTGATTTATCTCAGATATTTTGTCACAGTGATAGAAAGCTGACTAATATAAGAATTATACAGCCTACAGTATAAGACGTCTGCAACATGAGTATTCACAAAGCTCTATTATCTATACTATAAAAGCAATTCCAATAAATCAATGAGAATTGAAGAGACACCCAAAAAAGAGGAAATATAAATTGCCAACAAGCAAATAAAAACATGACCTGATACTCTAAAAGTCATCATTCATAGGCTTATTTGTAGTGCAAGGGAATGTAAAATTTAACCACAATGTGGTACTATTAGATAACTGGATGATAGACAAAATTTGAAAAGTTACCTGAACAAATTTTGAAGAAGGTATGTAGCAAATAAACTCCCATTTACAAATAGTATTGTATACCTGAGTAAGTACTTTGGGAGAAAAAATTCTGTCTTACAATTCAAAATATGCATATAGTAAACCGAAGTACACTCTTAGATACATTTCCTAGAGGTAGTCCTGTAAATGTTCTCTGCATTGCACACACAAAATTCTTTATAGGTTTGATCCTCGGTACCAAAAAATAAATCTTTATAGTGATTTTGTTTGTAATAGTTCTAACCTGGATATAACAGAAATGTTCATAGGTTGTAGAATGAACACACGCATTTATATGTAAATCTATATAGTCAATGCAGCCATGTTAATGAACCCATCACAGCTATGCACAACAGGAATATGGCAAACATAATGTGAGAGAAAGAAAACAGGACATAAAGGAACACAGGTTTTGTAATTCCATTTATATGAAAATCAAGTAGAGGGAAACCTAAAATATATTGTGAAGTGTTTATGCTGAGATGGCAAAATTATCAGAAAATGCAAGAAAAGAATATAGGAGGAACACATGGCAAAGCTTTGCTTCTAAGCAAAACTATTTATTGACCTGTGTCATAGTTAATTGATTGTTCACTTAATATATAATGAATATATGTATACTTATATAACACGTTCTCTAATTTCACAATAAAAAGTAAGTACCAATACTTTCTTATTATTTTCAATAAGGATCATTTACTGAACAGTAAAGTTGATATTTGGATGAGGAAAGTCTGATATCAGAACCTGCACCATTATCCAGTTACTAAAACACACACACATATGTACACACACACAAACACTCACACACACAACCCATGGTTCTGAGATGATGCTGTTAAATGTGCTAAACTCTTGTTATTGAATATTCATACTAATATTCTGG
>RJWT010021195.1:0-17681 GCA_004365215.1 Cuniculus paca | reverse complement strand
AAAAAAAAAAAGAGGCGAAGACACACAGACACACATAAACACAGAGGAAACATGCCATATGAAAGCAGAGGGGGAAATGAGAGCAACATAGCTACAAGTTAAGGAATGCCAAGGGTTGCCAGCAATTACCACAAGTTAGGCAAGAAAGGGTTGTTTCCTACGGCCTTCAGAAGGAGCCTGGACCTACCAGCACCTTGAGCTCAGACTTCAACCTTTTGAACTTCAGCCTTTTGAATGTGAGAGAATAAATCTCTGTCGTTTCAAGTAAAAAAGAAGGAGGAGAGGAGAAGAAGAAAGAGAAGAAGGAGAAGGAGGAGAAGAAAGGAAGAGGAAGAGGAAGAGGAAGAGGAAGAGGGAGAAGAAGGAGAAGAAGAAGAAGGAGGAGGAGGAGAAGGAAGAGGAGAAGGAGAAGCAGGAGAAGGAGAAGCAGGAGAAGGAGGAGAAGGAGAAGGAGAAGATATAGCGGTACCCTGTCTAAAAAAAAGAAAAGTTAAAAAGTTACCATAATGATCCAACAATTTCATTCTCAGGTATACACTCAAGAGAACTGAAGATATATTTGCACAAAAACATGTATATGAATGTTCATAGCAGAGTTATTCATAATAGTTAAAAACTGGGAAAAATCCAAATGTTCAACTTATGAATATAAATGTGGTACATTCACACATTGAAATGTTTTCCAGACATAAAAAATAAAGTTTTGATAAATACTACAATCTGGATGAACTTTGAAAACATCACATTAAGTGAAAGAAGACAGATTCGAAGGCTGCATTTTATATGATTCCATTTATATAAAATTTCCAGAATAGAGACAGAGGCAAAGGCAGATTAATAACTATCAGAGGTGCGAAGGTGAAGACTGGGAAGATGAGGACTGTGGGCAGAGGCGATATTTTTGGGGGTGATGAAAATGTTCTGGAATTAGATATTGGTGATGGTTGTAAAATCTGAATATGCCGAAACCCACTGAACTGTACACTTTAAAATGGTGAATTTTGGGGCTGGGTGTAGAGAATGTGCTTAACATGAATGACACCCTGGATTTCATCCCTAACACCAAAATAAATATATAAATAATGAATTTTATTGCATGTGAATTATATCTATTATATATATTATTATATATTAATATATTTTATATATATCAAAAAGTTGATTTCAAGGAATTAAGTCTTAAGGTATATAACATAAATGAAGCTCAAAGCTACTATACTAAGTATAAAAAAATCAAATGCAAATACTACATACTGTATGACTCCACTTATATGAAATCCTAGAAAAGTAAAACTACAGTGACAGAAATAGATCATTTATTGCCTGAAGGTGAGAATCATGGGACAAGGTTCCTTTTTGTTGTTTTTGTTTGGTTGGTTGTTTGGTTTGGTTTTGGTTTTAGTTTTTTGAGACAGGCTCTCACTATGCAGTTCAGACTGGCCTTGAACTCGCTTATGTAGCCCAGGCTGTCCTTGAACTTGCAGCGATCCTCCTGCCTCAGCCTTCTGAGTACTGGGATTATAGGTGTGTGCACCAGGCCTGGCCTTGGAAAGGGGGCTCTGAAGAAATTATTCTACAGGTTGGTTATGGTAATTGTCTCAAAATTGATGCGATTACCAAAATTTGCTGCTGTGTGAAAAAAAAAATTTTTTTTTGCCATGTTGGCAAGTGCTTTACCACTGAGCTATATCCCAGCCCTGATTAACACCCTAACTAGAACAAATTTCTTATGTCAATTTAAGGAGACAGCTCTAATGATAGGCAACATCTAACATCTACACAGCCTTTGGAAGTTTAAGGCCTGAATATTCAAAATCTCCAAAATTTTACTACCTTGCAATTTTGTGAAACAGGTGGAATAAGTATTATCTCAAATTCACATCTGAGAAAGCTAAAATTCAGAAAAGTTATGACACCCAACCAGGTTCACATATAAAAACACTTAAATCTTAACATCCCTATGAAGTAAGTGCTATATCTAATTTTTTTAGATGAGAAAACCGAAGAAGTTATTAATTAACTGTGGAGTGTTAACAAGATTCAAACCTAGACAGCCTGATTTCGGGAGCCTGGATTTTTGTTTTGATTAGTTTCCGCCTCCCCCCACCAAACTGCAGTAAAACAGTGACACGAACCAAGCATTGTACATCTGAAGCTGTATACATATGGCCTAGGTCACCACTTACAACCTCAGCTTCTAGTGTCACACAGACACAGGTTTAAAGCCAAGGCGGGCACTTTCCAAGTGGGGAATAGCACAAGTCACCCAACCTTCCTACTTGACTTTTCTATGCCTGTGAAAACAGGACCACATCTACATAGTCATTGTAAAATTCAAGTAATATCATGTACCACCCCCCAAATATAGGCATTCAGCGTCTCGCTCCAATTCAGCCATTTCCAACATAGCACAAGGGCACTCACAAAATATATATTCAAATAGTATAGTACACTGTGTCCGCAGCAACAGTACACCGCACCCCACAGTTCTGGGGCATGAATCTGCAGAAGCAAAGAAATGCAGAGACTTTGCACTCTTACACTCATTGCACTCTGTCATCCCACAGCTGAATGTATAATGACAAAGTGCAGTAAGTTTCATGACAGAAAAAATAGGAGAGAGGCATGCGAATGGTGTTATGGTTTGGATTGAAGATGTCCCCAGTGCTCATGTGTCCACAAGATGGGCTTTTGGAAATGACTGAATCATGAAAACTCTCTAAATTTGTTGGCTCAGTAAGAAGGCTCTGAGTTCAATCACTGGTACTGTCAGGTATGGTGGTACATGCCTATGATCCCAGCACTCCTGGAGGCATGAGCATCACAAATTCAAGCCCAGACTACACAACTTAGTGATTTAACAAGACCCTTCCTCAAAATATAAAAGGGCGGAGATGCAGCTCAGTGCAAAGTACCTGGATTTAATGCCAGTAGTCCAACAAACAAAAAATGATTTGACTGATTGCAGTGGGAATGTCTTCAGGAAATGCTATGACAATAAAATGACAGAGTTGCCCAAATGTGGGGAAAAAAGGAAAAACAAAAATAACGGGACAATGCTGATAGAATGGTGGTAATACTAAAACAAATACAGTCCAGAAAAGAAACAGCTTTGAGAGAAGCGAACAATTTTTTTTTTTTTTTTTAGTACTGGAGATGAAACCCAGGGCCTCACTTATGCTAGGCAAGTGCTTTGCCACCAACATAAGCCCCAGCCTTTTTGTTTCATTTTTAAAGCAGGGCTTAAATTGTCCAGGGTGGTATAACTTGCAATCTTCCTGCCTCAGCCTCCCAAGTAGCTGAGGAGTGCTACCATTCCCAGCTTGGTTTTTGTTTTGTAGTGATGGGGATAGAACCCAAGCGTTGCTCATGCCAAGCAAGTATCATGCCACTGAGCTACATTCCAATCCAAGACGATGACCTTCATTGGATATGCTATTGTATGTATCTACTTGCTCCCAGTAAACTCTGGAAAATAAGGACTGGAACCAGGGAGAAGACAATGGCCAAGGATAATGCGCATGAAGGAAAATGTACACACCACAGGAATAAGATGTGACTCAGGAAGACATTATACGGAGAGAAGGCTGATGAGAAAGAGAACAGTCCAGGAAGGAACCCAGCTAGGGACAGGCTGAGCTGACAACAAAGATGTCACTGAAGGGCCCAGCTGAAGGAAACTCATGCCACAGGAGAGACGTTTGGGCCGTAATGTTTTGGGGTTTTTTTGTTAGTTTTTGTTTTGATTTCTTTTCCTTTTTAAAAAGTCAGAGCTGCCAGAGATTTAACTCATTGGCTCAATCACTTGCCTGGTAAGCACAAGGTTGTGAGTTCAATTCCCGGTACCAAAAAAATAAAAATAAAAAGTCAGAGCTGAGTACAGAAGTGCGCATCTATAATCCCAGCTACTTGGGAGGCTGAGGCTAGCAGATCACAAGTTTGAGCCTAGCCTGGACAATTTATTGAGACCTTGTCTCAAAAAATAAAACAGAAAGGGACAGAGATGTATTTCAGTGACAGAACACTTGCCTAGCACATGAGAGGCCCTGGGTTCAACCCCTAGCACCACGCACACCTGCACACACATAACTTTTCATTTTAAAATGCATTCGGAGCCCTATTCCTGCACTGTGCTGCCTCCTGGGTGATGCTGATCAGTAGAGTTTGCCAAAGTGACATTGTTCATTTGTGCTCAATATGCCAGACCTTGAAATCCCAAAAAGGTAAGAACTGGCTGAAGACTTAGTCTAGGTAGATCCAGACAACAAAGGACAAAGCCAAACAGGAGATATTGGACAAATGGTGAGCTTTGAGACAACCAAAAGGAAACGGGAAGAGAAAATGATTCCCAAGCCTCTTCCGCCTCTACAGTTCAGGAAGCAACTGGTTTTTCCCAGCTAAACGTTAATATGATCACTGTGAGGATTATAGGAGATAATAATCCCAGGGTGCCTGGCACAGAATAGATGTCCAGTCTATATAAATAAGAGCCAGCCAAGTAGACTAAGAAATCCCAGTCCAAGCTAGGCGTGGTGTCGCACTCCTATAATCCCAGCACTTGGGAGGCTGAGGCAGGAGGATCATTGCAAGTTCGAGACCAGCATGGGCTACAAAGTGAGCTCAAGGCCAGCCTGAATGGCATAATGAGACCCTGTCTCAAAAAGACAGGAAAAAGAAAGAAAGAAAGACAGACAGACAGACACAGAAAGAGAAATCCCAGTCCAATTCGCCAAATACCAGACTCAGCCACTAGAGGGGAATCTCAGTCATACTCTTCTATTGAGACTGGCAGCAGTCTCACAGGGAGGCAAGCTGGCCCCCCTTGACACAGCAGCCTTTCCTATGCCATGAAACACTCCCACTCAGCCTCTGAGTTGAACTTCATGGTGTTTTCTCTGAGTTACTACATTCTCCTGCAGTTACAAAATGATCTGGCAGAAGTCCCATAAGCGTTTTTTTACTGCTTTCTGAGTAACATCCAAACTTCTTGCCAGAATCTGATGTCTTCCTCAATCTGGCCCAGCCTAAGCCTTCAGTCTAAGACTCCCCAGAATCCTCCTTCCACAGCTACACAGGACAAGTTATGGGCCTCCTCTGTGACTTGGTGTATGCTGCTCTTTGTCCCTGATATTCTTTCTCCCAACCTTCTGAAACCTTATTTTTCAGTGGTTCAAGGATCACTCCTCCATCATTTCTCCAGAAAGAGGGATCTTGTTCACCCCGGAGCTCACCATATATTTATCACATTCATCTATCTAGAATTAAATTGATTTATGTACGTGCATCTTTAATAGATTAGAAACACCACTCTAGACAGTCCAGTAGGAAACTTGTTCAGGATCACATAGCAAGATGTGGCAAAATCACAAAGATGGGATTTAACTCAGGCAATCTGACTCCAGTGATGTCTTGTTCTTAACCACAAATCCACACCACATAGTAATCTTTTGACTAGCCACAGTGCTATTTATTAGTTTTTCAAATGGATAACTAAAGTCACTGATCTAATTAGCAGCTCTTAAACCTTCAGTGACTATGGGCTATCGGGAATCAGCAACTCAATCTCATTAATCTTAGTTAGAGTGCCTGGCTGTGGATCTAATTATGAGCAACTTCAGAATCCTAATTACTGTTCCATTTTGTCCCGTGATCTGTAATGCTTACAAGGATCCACTCCCAGCTTCTCTGGGAGAAAAAACAGTGATTACTTACTGAAGCTGAGGAGCTATGTTTCTGAAACCTCCAGCTCACATCTCTGGGAAGTGAGGGGCTGCACCACCTTGTCTCTGAGAACTCCCTCTACAGTGCCAACAGTCAGTGACTCCCAGACAGCATGGAATTAGAGCCTTTACCTCCGTGCCACAAGGCATAATGAGTCTTAGTTCTGTCACTATCACAGAGACCTTATACTCAAGTTAGTTAACCCAACTGATTCTCTACGTGCTAAACTTCCTTCATTCATTTAAAAAAAAATTAAAGCTGGGTATAGTGTTGCATGGCTATAATCCCAGGAGCCTGAGAGGATGAGGAAGGAAGATCACAAGTTTGAGTCCAGCCTGAGCAAATTAGCAATTTAGCAAGACCCTGTCTCAAAAAATTAAAAGACTCGGGGATGTAGTTCACCGTGAAGGCTCTGGGTTCAATCCCCAGTACTGCAGTAACTATTTTCTGAATGCCTGAGTGTCAGGCACTGGGTTTATTGTAATAAAGAAGACAGGGCCCCTGCTCATCCAGCTACAAAAATCAGATGAAGCCGGGCGTGGTAGTGCACCCCTGTAATCCCAGCACTCGGGAGGCTGAGGCAGGAGGATCCTTGCGAGTTCAAGACCAGCCTGGACTATAAAGTAAGTTCAAGGCCACCCTGAAGTGCATAGTGAGACCCTATCTCAAAAAGACAAAAAAAAAAAATCAGATGACACCTATATTGTAAGGTTGCTCTAAGGTAGAGTCAAAGCTCATTCTCTTAACAGGATTCCAGTATTGCCAAATCCAATGACAACACAAATGTTACCTATTTTGCTATTTATTTCAAAAGGCTGCTAGTGTATTTTAATTAAATCCAGTCAGATTTTCTTGCAGCTGTCACGCCCTCCTCCTGCTTCTCATGAAAGATGGGGTATCCATCCTCTGCGCAGTAAGGCAGAGGACCCACATGGGGCAGATGCTGGCAGGCTGAAGTCCCCTAACGCTTTCCTACAGGCCTCCGACGCAGACCCTCGGCCGAGTCCGAACCCCTGGGTCCTCCTCCCACCAGTTGTGTTGGGAGACTCTTAAATTATCAGCTACTCACCGGTCAGTACTAAAAGGCAGGTTTCCCAGGACAACTGCAAAACAAGCACAAGGATGGCTCAGGGAGGTAAACTACAAAGGGCTAATGAGTGCCTGCGAGGGTTGCTGAGGGTTGCGACGGCTCGTCCCAGAACCCCTGGGCCACCAGCCCCTCATGCTGCAGCCCTCAAAATTAAGAGGCCAACCCCACTCCTGGCCCAGCCCCAGCGCACACGCGCTGCATGCGCTGAGTCAGTCACGGGCTGCTTCGCCCTCGAAGGGAGGGCGTAACCGTCTCCCTGAGCGCCCGCAGAGTCGCCGGCGGACAGTGGCACGCGGAGCCAGCGCATCCCAGAACCTGGCACCACGCCGGGCAGCCGGGTGCGCGTGGGGCGGGTCACGTGACGGCGCGGGCCGCGCGGGGGCGGGGCGGGGGCGGGGCTTGGCGCGCGCGGCCCCGCGGTGACCAGGCGGGCGGGAAGGGGCGGGTCCTCGGGCGGGGCCGCCAGGGGAGGGCGGGGAGGAGTGGAGATGGCGGCGGCTGCTCAGGGGGGCGGGGGCGGGGAGCCCCGGGGAGCTGGTGGGGTCGGCCCGGGGGTCTCGGGGGAAGTGGAGGTCGTGAAGGGCCAGCCGTTCGACGTGGGCCCGCGCTACACGCAGCTGCAGTACATCGGCGAGGGTGCCTACGGCATGGTCAGGTGAGGGGGCGTTCCGGGAAGGGGGCGCCGGGGAGGTTAGTGTGAGCGGGGCGCCGGGGACTTCTGAGACCAGGAGGCCCCGAGCGATCTGGAGTGGCTGTGGGCTCTGGAGACTCGGGGAGTGTCCCAGGGAGGGCCTTGGGGTGCTTTTGGGGGAGGGGGCGCAACCTACTCTGGGGCGGGGGCTTGGTGGCTCTGAACCGTTGCTTCCGTTATGAAAGGAGGGACATTTGAGTGGATGCCGGGGAACTATGGACGTTTTAGAGGCCCTAGGGACAGAGAGTGAAGCTAAGAATATAAGTAATGTTGGTGGATGGGGAATGAAGGGCCCTTTTGCTGGGAGAGGATGCCTTGGATCCCCCCAGTGAGGCTGTGCCAGGGAGTTTGGGAGAGAAGAGTGGGGCTCAGGGCGGGGCCAGGCTTTGCACTCCTCCCCTTCTGCTCTGCCAGGGTCCCAGTGAAGGGTGAGGGGGTCAGGATACCTCCCTGCATCTTTTGGTAGGGGTCTGTGAGTTTTCTCTGTCTCACTGTGGCCGGGGCTTTTGTTGCTATGACAACAGCTTTGCTGCCAGGTACCTTGCCCTGAGACCCACCCCTTCTTATCCCTTCTCTCTGGTGCCCCAGGACTGCTTCCTTCTCACTGTATTTACCTCACCTCTGTTCTGGACTCTTTCATAACCCCTAGACCTGTCTTGGGTTGAGGGACCCCACTTGGGAAAGGGAGGGGGAGGGGCAGGGCAGCTAGAAAGAAAGGGTTGAGGAGAAGGGAAGTCAGTGAGCAGTCAGTCTCTTCCTCTGTTTGTAAAGTCACTAAAAGGCCGCCTGGCCGGTCCCCAGCTTTTTCCCTGGAGATCCCAGGCCTTCACAGAGGGAAGGAACCAGCATTGTTTATGACTTGGCCAGGGCCCTCTCCTGCTCCCTTTTCTCCCTGCCAAGCCCGGGGTGGGGCCACCAACGCTGGATTCCCCCTTTGTAAGGCCAGCAACGTCTCTCTCACCCTCTCAGCTCAGCTTATGACCACATGCGAAAGACTCGCGTGGCCATAAAGAAGATCAGCCCCTTTGAGCATCAGACCTACTGCCAGCGCACACTACGGGAGATCCAGATCTTGCTGCGATTCCGCCATGAGAATGTCATAGGCATCCGAGATATTCTTCGGGCACCTACCCTGGAAGCCATGAGAGATGTGTATCCTTCATCTTGCCAGCTGGCTGGCCAGGCACAGCCTCAGAGGTGGACTGGGGAATGTTGACTTTCTGTTTCCATCTTCCCTACCACCCACCTAAACAAACCTAGCCAAAGAAACTTTCCAGTAGAAGAGAGCCCAGTGTGTGAGAGAGGACTGGGAGGCCTCAGATGAATCCTGGCTCACTGTAGCCAGAGTGGCCTTGGACAAGTCCTTCTCTGCTCTGTGTCCTAATGGAGAGGGGAGGAGGGAGGCAGGACAAGATGGGTTCTATGGGAGCTTTGTCCTCTGACATCTGCAGTTCTGTGACATGATCCAGCCTCTGCCCACAGTCAGTTCTTAACAAACTGATGACTCCTTCCTTGCTGGGTCCCCAGACTGGAAAGAAGACAAGGAGGAGGAAAACTACCTTTTCTTGTGCACTTACTATGTGTCAGGCACTGTGCTTGCCAAGTGCTTGATGGTTCTTATGCTACCTTTGGCACAAATCATCGAAAGGCTAAAATCAAGTGTCTCTGTTGCTGCCTACTCCCCTCCCCCAGGTGGGAACTTGTCCTTTCTCTGAGCTTCCTGCTCTGCGCCCCACCCTCATCACCTGTGGACTTGCACCTTGCCCAGGGAGGGCAGCCCAGCCTTTGTTGCCTTCCCTGATACTGCTTGCCTGATTGGTTGTCTACTTCCTGCCTGAGTATAATACCCACTGCCTCTTCATTACTCACCCCTGCCAGTCCCAGACCTCCGCCCAAAAGTGAGGATTTATTCTGTGGTATCTTCAGTCCCCACCACAGACTGAGCACACAAAGTCACCACACCGACCTCAGCTGCTGTGTTACCCTAAGCAAGGCACTGCATCTCTGGACCTCCCCATCTATAAAAGAGCAAGGCTTATCCAGATGTTCTCAGTAAATGACAACTCTGACTTATGCTTCCAGAGGCAAACCACATGGCATTTATTTATGTTTAACCTTTGTTTTATCTTCAAGTATTAAACGAACATTTACTTCTCCACCTTCTGATATATGGCCAGGCACTCTTCTTTGAGTAGGAGCATGCTGTTGGGAGTGTCTTTTCATTTTTCTGGCACAGATCATTCCCATAAGGCAGGCACTTATTATTTTTTTCAGGCATTTATTTTTAAGCAAACATTTATTGCATGCCAGATGGTATTCATACATTATCTCACTTAACCCCCTCAACAGCCCAGTTGCTCAGGCCTTTATATTAGCAAAAGAAGTTCATGTTTGCTGAGCGCTTACAACATGCCAAGCACCGGGCTGACTGTCTACATGGGTCATCCCACCTACTAGAGAACAGTTACTTCCCCTCCTTGCCAGATGAGGAAACCGAAGCACGAACAGATTAAGATCATAAAGCCAGCGAGTAGTAGAGTGGAGATTTTGGACATCCATGGGTTAATTTTGAGGCTGCTGCTCTTAACGCTGACATTCTCTGGCCTTGAAGTTTATTAGTGCCCTCATATCCTTGGTAGGGAAACTGAGGCCACAGAATGGAAGCACCTTACTCAGGGTCACCAGCTGAGCTGCAACAGAGGTTCTAAGCCTTCCCCATCTCACCAGTCCAAAGGGATAAGGGCCCTAGTTGGGGGGAATGTGTAGCCTGGTTGCAACAGCCTCCTTTCCTTAACCAAGTGCCTCCTGCTACCCCCCACCTGGGGGTCTCTGGAGCCCTCCTCAGCTACATTGTGCAGGACCTGATGGAGACAGACCTGTATAAGTTGCTCAGAAGCCAGCAACTGAGCAATGACCACATCTGCTACTTCCTCTACCAGATCCTTCGGGGCCTCAAGTATATCCACTCAGCCAATGTGCTCCACCGGGATCTAAAGCCCTCCAACCTGCTCATCAACACCACCTGCGACCTTAAGGTCAGAAGGTTGGGTGGCTGCCCCCCACTTCCTGGGGCCTAGAGCTGCCAGGTGACCAGTGGAAGCCTCGGAGTGTGGCAGCAAGGGGCCCAACCTAGCAGCGGGGTGGCAGTGTGACCACTTGGGCTATGGAGGCTTTGTGCACCAAGGTTAGCAACCTGGGTTTCATTCCAGATCTGTGATTTCGGCCTGGCCCGGATTGCTGATCCTGAGCATGACCACACTGGCTTTCTGACTGAATATGTGGCTACACGCTGGTACCGGGCTCCAGAGATCATGCTTAACTCTAAGGTAGGAGAACTTGGCACCACTGAAGGGGTAGAGTTGTCTCTGCCATGAGTGTTGGCCTCTGTGACACAGGACATCTACCTTCTGGTGCTTGGGCTCCGAAAGGAAGCAGAACATTGGTTCTTCCAGACTTTTGTACTCTGCATTCTGCCTTGTGTTGAATCCAAGTTAGAACCTGTTGAGGCCAGCCCAGAACCCCATTTTCCCTCTTCCCCAGGGCTACACCAAGTCCATCGACATCTGGTCTGTGGGCTGCATCCTGGCTGAGATGCTCTCCAACCGGCCCATCTTCCCTGGAAAGCACTACCTGGACCAGCTCAACCACATTCTGGGTGAGGCAGGCCTGGGTATCTGAAGGGGAAGGGGATGGGACTTGAGATTTCTCAAGAGTCAAGTTAAAGGTGTGGAGCCCCTTCAGCATCTCACATTATTTTGGTGAACTGTGTATCCCCGTTTGATAGATGGGAAGAGTAAAGCTAAGTCCCGCACCTAAGGAGGTGCTAGAGCCAGGATTTGAACCTAGGTGCTGAGTTCCAGTTCATTCCCCTTCACTGTACTCTTAGCTGGGACATAAGTGGAGAGTCAGGGAAGCAGCTGGGCTGGTCAGTTTTTCTTGCCTCTTTTTCTGTTCTGTTACCAGGCCAAGGTGATTTCTCACCAAGACACTCATCTAACCCACAGGTATCCTGGGCTCCCCATCCCAGGAGGACTTGAATTGCATCATTAACATGAAGGCCCGAAACTACTTACAGTCTCTGCCCTCTAAGACTAAGGTGGCTTGGGCCAAGCTTTTTCCCAGATCAGACTCCAAAGGTGAGACTGAGGGGCAGGGTTGGACTACAACCTGGGTGTGCAGAAGGATGCATGATGCTACCAGCTGCCTTAGTAGGCAGGCCACTTGGAGCTCCCAAGCCTTCCCTTTGACCCTGCCTTCTACCCCTCAGCTCTTGACCTTCTGGACCGGATGTTAACCTTCAATCCCAACAAGCGGATCACAGTGGAGGAGGCGCTGGCTCACCCCTACCTGGAGCAGTACTATGACCCCACAGATGAGGTGAGGCAGCTGTCAGCAGCAGGGCAGGTGGGGGAATGAGCACCCCTGACACCTGGCCAGCCCTTACTGTCTTTACTCCCCAGCCAGTGGCTGAGGAGCCCTTCACTTTTGACATGGAGCTGGACGATCTACCCAAGGAGCGGCTGAAGGAGCTTATCTTCCAAGAGACAGCCCGATTTCAGCCAGGGGCATCAGATGCCCCCTAACCAGGACAGATGTCCCTGCCTCCTGGGTCCTGGTGAGTAGCCCTCGCTACCCATGCACAGGCTCACCCTGGTAGCAGAGCATCCAGCATACCTCAGTACAGTCTCAGGCGTGCCTCACGTCACTGATCCAAGTGGTGGCAGCGTGCTCATGACCCTCCCAGTCCTTCCAACTGCCCTATCCTCCAACCCCTTATATCTCACTTGTCAGCACCTTGCATCCTCCCACCCCGGCAACCACTGCAGACCCCAGAGGTTACTGTGGGTCCCTCTCCTCGCTCTGAGGAACCAGGCCAGGCTTTGGCCCTCCAGTGTGGGCAGAGGCCGGTGAGGCCATTATTTGTTTTGGAAGGAGCCTTACAGCACCCAGCTCACTCAGATGCCAGGCTTCCACCTACGGCTCAGGTCAGCCATTTACATACCTGAACTCCTGGGACTACCTCCAGGCATGCTCCATTCTTTCCTTCCTCCCACCTCTTCCTGTCTTTGGCCAGCTGTGGCCTGACGCAGCGGAGGCAGACACACCCGAGCACAAGATACAAGCTCTGCCACTTGAGCGTCATGATACCGGGCAGGACACGTCACTTCCCTGCGTCTCAGTTTCCGGAGACCGTTCTGCAATGAGAGCAAGCAGTGATAAGAGTCCTAAGCGATGTTGCAGGAGGTTTCCGTGCAGCGACTCAGTTAACCCTCACAATAGTACCTGTTAGCCCCGTTTGTGGATCAGGAGTCTGAAGTCATCCTACCCAGCGTGAGGATGAAATGAGAGGCACTGAGGTCTGTGGTGTCCTCTCAGGGCACTAATAGTTCTTTCCTGCCTGCTTCTTCCTTTAGGCCCTGGCTTCTGCCTGCCTCTCCCCTCGCTGGACTGTTAGAAAGTGGACACTGTGTGCAGCCGCGGCCAGGGCTGAGGGTGGGCCTGGCTCCTTCTCCCACTTTGCTGGGCTCTCCTGCGTTGGGCAGGCCAAGGCTCTCTCCTGCAGACCTGCCCTGGAGCTTGAGAAGCTCAGGTGGCCCAGAGCAAATCTCTGCTGCTCTGCCTTCATCTTCCCCAGCTGGCCCCATCTCTGGTAGACTTTTCTGGAATGGAAGGGCTCCGGCTGCCCCAGGACCTACCCTGGGGACTCGAGAGTCTGAGTAGAGACTCAGGGCAAGCCCTGCCCCACTCACCTCATTGAAACCCCACCCTATTTTCTTTGAAGGAATATTACTAAGTCTTAAGGGCTAGTATCCCTGAGGAGCCGGTCCTGGCTGAAACTCGCCACCGCCCCCCCACCCCCCACCCCCAGCTGCCACATTTAACGCCCTTGCTGCTTCTGTGTGTGAGTGAGCGAAAGTGGCGTGAGGGCCCAGGGAGAGCCCAGTGCCCTTGCCCACTTCCTGTGCCTGTATCTAATATATAAATATAGAGATATGTATACGGATGACCCTGGCTCTGTCTGTGTATGCCATTGCTGACCCTAACCAATGCTGGTTTAAGGACTGACCTCTTAGCCCAGCTGCTTCCCAGCTGTGGCCTCACATGATCCTGGTGACCTTTTGCTCTAGCTGGACGGGATTGAGGATGGGGTATAAGGAGCTCCAGCTCCTGGAAGAAATGGGGTCAATTTTCCCCTTAGGCACTATGCCCTTCTTTGACTTCTTGTTTGGCTGAGTGGGGTGATTCAGGAGTGACTCAAGGGCACCCTGCATACCCCTAGATTCCTTGGAAATGGCATGGGGTGGTGTGCTATGTACGCTGGCCACAGCACCCATGGGAAGGGGAAAGATCCAGTGAGGAGGGGCATTTTGTCCTCCCCCCTCAAAGTGTGGCCACGGGCAGCTGGGTCTCTGAAATGTCAGGGAATAGGAGGGTCAGGCTGCCTGTCTTGACTCCTGCCTCTGCCCCAGCTGAGCCTTGCAGCCTGGCCACAGGCCAGCAGCATAGTAGCAGGCTCAGCAAGTCCCAGGGGCGTGGCACCAGCCGGTGGTGGAGCCAGCCTACACCGGCTGGGCCGGCAGCAGCAAGGCTGCACAGTCCACTGGGACGCTGCGCTCGTGGCACAAGACCCTGGAGAGGGAGTGCAGACATGAGCCCCCTGCTCTACTACGCCCTGCCTGCCCTGGGCAGCTATGTCATACTCTCCATCTTCTTCCTGCGCCGGCCTCGCCTGCTGCATACACCCTGGACTCCAGCCTTCCGTCCTCGCCTGGTGGCCCACCGGGGAGGTAAGAAGGGACAGGGTGGCAGCTGTTGGGGTGGAGTGAGGTCAACATGGCCAGCACTGAGGGGTAGGTCCCAAGGCAGAATGCTAGAAGCAAGGCCTGGACCAAATAGGAGGAGAACCAGGCAGGCAGGGAAGGAGTGGGAAGAAGAGGACGTTCTACCCGAGTTACCTGAAGATGAGGGCTGAGGCCCAGGGAGGCCAGCAAGAGGCAAGGTAGATGATAACGGGGACCTGCCTGACTGCCCCACACAGGGTCTGGAGAGCGGCTGGAGAACACCATGGAGGCCGTAATGAAGTGAGTGTGCATGCCCTGGCCACATTCCCACATAAGGTTGTGCCAGTTGTGCACTGCAAACCCCCAGGGGTGTCATTTGCTTCCCAACCTGGGTGTCTAGAGCGCCTAGAGGTGGGCAGGTAAGCGTGCACATCCCACCATGACTCTGTCCTATGGCCCCCCATATGACTCATCCCTGTCCCCAGCCCCCCACTACTGACCTTTGTTCCTGTAGCTCCATGGCTCAGGGAGCGGAGCTCCTGGAACTCGACTGCCAGCTGACCAGGGATGGCGTGGTAGTGGTGTCACACGATGAGAACTTGTCCCGCCAGTCAGGGCTGAATAAGGACGTGGGCAGCCTGGACTTTGAGGTGGGCCTTGCCTGCACTCCCCCACGCCCAGAGTTGTTCCACCTCCCTGAGTGCCTGCTGGTGACACACTCCGCTTCACCCCCAGGAGCTGCCCCTATACAAGGAAGAGCTGGAGGTTTACTTCTCGCCAGGTGAGAGAGGCACCTTGAGCCTGCACCAAGCCAGGGCCACCCCCCTTACACTCCCACCCCACCAATCCTGTGATCCCCACTTCCCACGGCCCTTCTCCCAGGCCACTTTGCTCATGGGTCAGACCGGCACATGGTGCGCCTGGAGGACCTGTTCCGGAAGTTCCCGAAGATGCCCATGAGTGTGGAGATCAAGTCAAACAATGAGGACCTCATTCACAAGGTGGTGCTGCAGGCAGGGTGGGCTTGGCTGGGCAACCGGGAGGCCTGGCTCCCTTACCCTCCCTCTCTTCCTCTTAGATAGCGGGGCTGGTAAGGCACTTTGATCGCAGCGAGATCACCATCTGGGCCTCAGAGAAGAGCTCAATCATGAAGAAGTGCAAGGTTGCTGTGAGTCCCTTTCCCTCCAGGTCCCGGAGCCCCTCCTCTTAGGCACTGGAGCCCAGCCTCACCCAAGACTCCTAAGCTAGAACACAGTCTCCAAGGACAGGATTTGGTGGACTGGCATGGTGCTAGTGATGAGGAGGTGTGACTTTGGCCTGTCATCATAGAGCCTCCTGCATGTCCATCATGTTGCCCTGCAGCCAGTGCCTCCTCCCTTCTTCCCCAGGAGCAGACAGATCCTCTCTACTTCTCCCCTTGTCTCCCCAGAACCCAGAGATGCCGCTGTCCTTCACAATATCCCGATCATTCTGGATGCTGCTGCTCTATTACCTGGGGCTGCTGCCCTTTGTCCACATCCCTGAGAAGTTCTTCTTGTGCTTCCTGCCCACCATCATCAACAGGTACCAGTGTTGGGACCGGACCTCAGAGAAACACCCCACACAAGCTGTGCTGCTCAGGGCCCACTCTGCAGGAGGAACCACAGCTCCTCAGCTCCTGGGTACCCTCAAAGATAACTCCAAGGTCCTTTAAAGACAGTGCTTCTGTCCAGCATTCACAAATGCTGAGAGCTATGATCCCCCGAAATAATAATTACTGAGCTCATTATGTAGCCCACACTGGCCTCAAACTCCTGCCTCAGCCTCCTGAGTACTGGAATTATAGTCATGCACCACTATGCCTGGCTAAACCCTGAAATTATATGCAAGTGTATATCGATGTGTAGTTTTAAGAAACGGGTTCATTCATTCCACATTAACTCAAAATATTGATGGAAGGCCTTCTCTGTTCCCAGTGTAGTTGCACTAGTAAATATGACCCATATGGGTAGGTCAGGCCCTCCACAAGTCATTGCAGTTGCTCCAGGATCTTCCTAAGGAAAAAGCTAGCTTCCTTGGACTGGATACAAGGAGAAACAAAGTAGAAGAAGGTCAGAGTATCAGGAATTCCATACTTCCCTAACCCTTAGCCCTCCCACCCCCAGTGCTTTCTGACAACTTCTCTGGGGTGGTCCCCAGTGCTTTCTGCCCCCTTCTGTTGTTCCAAGGCTGTTTGCTATCATTGAAATCTCTAAAAAGTTTGTCATTATTCCAAAGGAAGCTCCCAGTCAGCTCCATAGTCCTTGCTACAAAGGTTTGTGTATGTGATTTTCCCCCTCAGTACTGGGGATTGAACCCAGGGGCTCTCTATCACTGACCTGCATCCTCAGCCCATTTTTTTTATTTTTATTTTGAGAGAGAGGCTCACTGAGTTGCCCAGGTAAGTCTCAAACTTGTGATCCTGCCTCAAGTGTGTTTGTGACATTTTATATAGGATTTGCAAAGTTTTCACATCTTTTGGTGTGTTTGACCTTTAACTTTCAGTGCCTCCAGGAAATACAGAAATCATGACTCCCTTAGTATCCATGAAGACTCAGAGGCACAGAAAGGTTCTATAATTTTCCCAAAGTCACACAGCTGAAGTACAGAGCCCAAGTTTGTCCTTAGTCTGACTCCAAAGCATGCCCTAAAACACTAAAAAGTGCATCTAAAGCCACCCTTGGAGTGGGGTAATTACGGACAAACATATTAAGCACTGTCTGGGCTCAAGAAGCTGGCCAGAACCTCCCAGAATGATCTCCAAATGGGTTGTCCCACTTTGGAATCAAACTGGCCTTTGGCCCTGACCCCAGCCCCAGCCCCATTAACCCTGGCAAGTCCCCTCAGCTCTCTCAGACTGCTTCCTCATCTGGCCTGCCCTCACACTATGGATTTCAAGGTGTCAGAGTAGATGCCACTGAAGGGACGGGAGAGTTATTCCCTTGGCCAGAGGCCATTACCAGCTTAACCCCCACCTTCGTGACAGAGGGAGACCTACACGGCTGATCCCCACCACCTTCTCTCCACAGGACCTACTTCCCATTTTCCTGCTCTGGACTTAACCGGCTGGCAGCTGTGCTTACAAAATGGTGAGGCAGACAAGAAGGCTGGTAGGGTGTCCCATAGGGACCTGCTACTGCTCTTCTCTGTCCCTCATTCATCACCTCCTTCTCTGCATCCCAGGGCCATCATGAGGAAAAGTCTGATCCAACACTTGGAGGAGCGCGGGGTGCAGGTGAGGACCTGACTACTACTCTGGCAAGAAGGAAGCTCCCAGCGTGGCCTAGCAGCAGGGCCCAGTCACTCTACTGCAAGCTCGCGGTTCCCTGGGCAGGTCACCTCAGCTTCTGAATCTCAGTTTCTTCACCTGGGGAATGGG